>JAPYYM010003509.1:0-11076 GCA_028534135.1 Potos flavus
TCTTCTGACTACCTCTTCTTTTTCTAAAAGCGATTTATACCACTGTTTTTATGTTTCACAATTTACATCAATGATATTATACACCACACAGTATTTTGCACCTTGCTTTTTTTACGTCAGATGCGTTCATGAATTATTCAGGTTGATGTGTGAGGATTTGGTTCATTTATTTTAATTACTACAAACGTGCCCATCATAGAACGAGTTTCTTTATCCTTTTCTGTTGGCGTGTGCCTTCCCTTACTTAACTTCTAAAAATAGGGTTGCAGTGAAATCCTTGTGCAGACCTTCCTTGGCCACAGGGGAGAATTTCTCGGCGGGCCTGTGGCCCCCTTGAGGACAGGGATTACACCACCTTCCCCTACACCACCCCTGTTCAGAAGTGGGCCCAGAGCAGGTTCTTGGTATTTGGATGTGTATTTGCGGAGTGAGCAAACTCGGGACGTTCAGGACCACCCAGACAGCACAGGTAGGACAAGCTCTGCTAAGAGCCCCCTCAGCATCAACTCCCCCTTCCTGGTGAACGGAGCCTGCCTGCCAAGCGGTGGATCACTCTTGGCCTAAACCAGTCATGATAATCCCGCTCCTGCTTTCCGGCTCCCCATGCAGGCCCATCCTGGCCACTGAGATTGAAGGGCTGTCTGATGGGGAGTCTGTGGGGAGGCTTTGATCCCCTGATAAAAGGGGGCTCTGAGGCTGTCTGCAAACACAACCACAATAAGAGCTCCCGTACACACTCTTTCGCAGTGTGACCCTGCTGTTCCTCCATTAAAAGGTGGCATTTATTACTGACCTCTGACTGACCTTGGGACTTGCTTTGTTTGACCAAAATGGGGAGGAGGTGACATTGTGGGACTTCCAAGCCTTTGAACATCCAAGAACTTTGAAGAAAACTCTTGTTGTCTTGCTCGCCTGAACCCACCATGCAAGGAGGCCCCGGCTAGCCTCCTCAAGCAAGGGCTGGCAAACGTTCTTTGTAAAGGGCCAGGGAGTAAATATTTTAGGCTTTGTGGGTCATACAGTGTCCATCACGACTATTCTGCTGCTGTCACATGAAAGCAGACGTAGATATACGGGAAGGAATGAGTGCCCATGTTCTAATATACCTTTACAAAATCAGGTAGTGGGACCTTCGAGAATGAGAGAACATCAGAGGGAGATAGTTTGCTCTTGCTGCTATAACAAAATACCACCGAGGCAACAACTTCACCAAAATTTATTATCTTACGGTTCTGGAGGTCAGAGATCCAAAATGAGTCTTACTGGGGTAAAATCAAGGTATCGGTGGGATTTGTCCTTTCTGGAAGTTTTAGGGAAGAGTCCATTCCTTGACCATTCCAGCTTGTAGAGGCCACCCACACTCCTTGGCTAGTGGTCCCTTCTAGCAATGACATTACTCTGACCTCTGCTTCCATCATCGTATCTCCAGTAGGCAGCATCACGTAGCAGACATGTGAGTGACGCTATCTTGGACAATAGAGCCTCTCCTGAGCCATCGCCTGACTGCTGTCACATGAGGGAGCCCACTAGACCAGAAGAAGAACTCCCACCTGAACCCAGCCCAAACTCTGACCCTGAGTCATGAACTAATAAATAATTGTTCTTTTGAGTCACTAAGTCTTGCAGTGGTATTTTATGCCACAGTAAATGACTGACTGGTGCAGGAATAGATGCTAATAATGCCATTATTTTGTGCCTTTCTCTCCTTTTCTGCCTTGAGAATAGATATCATTATCCGGAGCTGTAGCAGCCATTTTGCAACCTTGAGGGAAAACAAACAGAATCATGATATGATTGGCTTTGACATCACTGTGCTGCCAAAATCACAACAGTTTTTATTCAATTTTGAATTTCTTTTTATGTGAGAAAAATCAACCCCTACTTGTTATGATACTATAATTCTACTTATTTTCAAAAGAAAAATTTTCTAACGAGGGTGATATATGAAATTGTTAAATCGTTATATTGTGCACCTGAAACTAATATTACACTGTATGTTAACTAACTGGAATTTAAATAAAAACTTAAAAAAAAAAGAAGAACTTCGAATGAATGCACAGCAAGTTGCCAGGCCTCTGAGGCCGCAGGGAACGGATCAGGAACAGCCAAGAATCAAGAAGACAGAAACGATGTTTGACCCGGTCACATTCTGTTTCCCCTCCCGAGCCTGACATGGCATCGGCAGAATGAGGGGACATGCCACCAGGGGAGAGAGAGCATGGGAAGGACCCAGCTGAGGAATGCCTGAGAGGCACTTGGGCCCAGCCTCACTGATAAGACGTGGCGCTCTTATCCCTTTGCCATGTCTTCTGTGAAGAAGGGTGACTCATGGCAGTTATGAAACTCTGAGGCCCATGTGTACTTACATCTTGCCCTTTCACTACTCCGGCCAGGAAGGTTTCCAGCTTGGGGTAGTTCTCCCAAGGGAATTGTCGCTGGACCGAGGAGTGGCTAGAACGACGTAGCACTTGACTCATAGGGAAGAGTCGATAGAGCACACAGGTGAAGGCCAGGTGGTTGTTTCAGAGGGAAACATCCCATAGCAGGCACAGGGCCAGCCTGGGTCCCCTTCTGCTTTCTAGAAGGTTCCAATTCAATTTGTGGAGAAATCCCTCACACTTCCTTACATAGACACACAGACTCATACACAGACATACATGAAGACTAACACACAGACACACAGAGACACACACACAGACATACACAGATTCACACAGAGACACACAGGGAGACACACGGAGACACACATACAGACACACAGAGACACACAGCCTCACACAGAGACACACACAGACTCACACAAAGACACAAAGACTCACAGACTCACAGAGACACACACAGAAACACACAGACTCACACAGAGACACACACAGAGACACACAGAGACACACACACAGACACACAGACTCACACAGAGACACACAGACTCACACAGAGACACACACAGAGACACGCGGAGACACACACACAGACACACAGAGACACACAGACTCACACAGAGACACACAGACTCACACAGAGACACACAGAGACACACACAGACTCACACAGAGACACAAAGACTCACACACAGACTCACAGAGACACACACAGAAACACACAGACTCACACAGAGACACACAGAGACACACACACAGACACACAGACTCACACACAGACACACAGACTCACACAGAGACACACGGAGACACACACACAGACACACAGAGACACACAGACTCACACAGAGACACATACAGAAACACACAGAAACACACAGACTCACAATGAGACCACAGAGAGACACACGCACCCCAGGAATGTGCTCTCTCCATTAATAGGCAGAAGCTCTTTTGTTCTCCATTTTGTGGGTGGTACTAATGGCTAATATTTACTGACTGCTTACCATCACCCAGGCCTGTGCTCAGAGCCTTACTTGCATTATTAGCAAAGGAAATTCTCACAGGAAGCCGTAGGTGGGTTTTTAAATGCTCGTTTGACAGACAAGGAAACTGAATTCAGAGAGGTGAGAACAGAGACTTGTCCAAGGTCACACAGGCTGTAAGCAGCGCGGCCTGGACGAAAAGTCAGGCGTTCGGACTCCAGGGCTCAAGTTCTTAACCACAAGCCCCGCTTGCCTGCAGAGGAGGGAAGTCGGGCTCAGGGGAGGCAACTTGCCCGATGCTGCAGGCCCACGGTTTGCACTTGGGTCAGTCTGGCTAAGGGTTCCTTGGTCTTGCTCTCTCTCTGATACCTCTGCTGGCCTCTGAACCCTCTAGACAGCATCACCCATCGCCCCCAGCACGGCCCCCAGCTGTGGCGAAGCGAGCACGAGACCACAAGTATGAAAGTCAGATCTGCGCCTCCTTTCTGCCCTTTACTCATTCTGTGACCTTGGGCAAGTCAGTTCTGTCATCTGTCAATGGAGACTGGGGTTTGGCCCTCCCAGGCGAGAGGATTTCGTGGATCGAATGTAGTTAGGGGTGTGGACGAGTTGGATCAACTGTGAGGTTGTTGGTGATGTTCCTGTTGCTTTTCTAACGCCCAGCCTCGGGGTACCTATTCTCCTGGACTAGCGTTTGGCCCGCAGAGCCTTGTTCTGGCAGCCAGGGCAGCCTGGGGCTTCCTGCTGCTGCTCAAAATCACCACCCTCCACGAAATGCTCAGGGATGCGAGGGTTTAGCAATGGTTATTGTGTCAGGAAAACTGTCTGAATAGCGCTGTTCTAGCCTCTTCCCCGCCCAGGTGCTGGCTCGGCGGCCAAGCAGCAGCCCCCCCGCCACCCCAACCCACCCCAAGGAGCTCAGGGTCCGGCAGGGCAAGTCACACACCCTCTCTGAGCCCAGCAGGAGCCGTAATTCAGCCCCATCCCCCAGGGAGGTCAACATGCCTAGGGACCCGCACTTTTTAAATGAAACCCTCAGTAAAGGGTTAGCCTCGGCTGTTGTTATTACTCCAGGACTCTGTCTGGCCTGTTTGATCCCAGAAGCGCTGTGGAAAATCCACACTTTCAGTCACTTGGGCCCTGCCACCGTGACCTTGAAACGGTTCCTCTGACCTCCGTGAACCTCCTTTTTGGGACGGAACTACGCGCACCAAGTCTGCGGGGGCAGCGGTGTGAATTCAATGAGAAAATGGGTCTGCAGGACCCAGCCCAGTGCCTGGTGCAGAGGAAGTGCCCATCAATGGTGGCCTTTATCAGACTCGGGCTTGGATGGGACCCTGAGGGAAGCGGAGCTCAGGGAACAGAGGAAGGATTGTACAGAGGTGAATGCGGGAGGGGGCCCGGGGCGGTGAGCGTCCTCGCCCTCCTGGGCCGGCTGAGCCCTGCTTGCTCTCTGTTCTTTAGGGTGGTATTTATTCTCACAGCCTGGGAACAGCGAAGGAGAGGGACCCTTCCACGATGCAGCACCCTGGGGATTTTCCCATGGCCTCTGTTTCTTCCTATCAGGGGCTCGCAAAACATTTTTAACCCTTTCCTACCCCATGGATCATTTTCCCACAAACATCATTTGGGGATGTGGAGTCTCAGATGATTGTCATCCCTGAAGGCAAGGGGGAGGTGTCCCTGAGGAGAAGTGTGTGTCCCCATTCTATGCTCAGTGACCTCCTGTGGGTTCTTGAGAACGGTACTTACATCCTGGAGATCAATGAATATTACAACCCAGAACCGATGGTGAAAGATGTCACTGTCCCCCAAGAACTTGGAAATGAGGTTGACAGAATTACAGCAGGACTAGTTTTCCATGGTGGAGACCAGAGGACAGACTGTGCAGCCCCCCAACTCCTAGCAAGGTGAGCTGGAGAGTGAAGGTACTTCGGTGGGCAGGAATCTAGTCAAACAGTTGGCCTGATGTCTCTTTGGAGAAGACTAGGGATGGGCCGCTGTGAGCAGAAAGGGGGCTGCTCAGAGAAGAATCACCAAGCAGCACGTGTGGGCGAAGGGCAGCCATACTATCTATCATTGGCATTGCCTCGTGAGTGTTCAGCATCCATCCTCTTGACGTCCTTCTCTGGAACCCCGACTTCCCTCTCCATGCACTGATTGCACCCCCAGAGTGGCCTGGTTCAAGCCATTCCAATTATCAGTCGTGTCAGTTGGCTAGGACTGCCAGAGCAAAACACCACGGACTGGGTTCCTCAGATGATGGAGATTTATTTTCTCAGGGTTCTGGAGACCAGAAGTCCAAGGTCAAAGTGCTGGCAGGGTTGGTTTCTCTCGAGACTTCTCTTTGGCCTTCAGGTGGTCACCATGTCCTCACATGGGTGTCCCTTGGAATGTTTGTTATCTGTGTCCTGATCTCCTCTTCCTAAAGGACACCAGCCATCTTGGATTAGGGCTCTCCCATGTGACTTCATTTTATCTTAAATACCTCTTTAAAGGTCCAATCTCCCAATACAGTCCCAGTCATAGGTACTGGGAGTTATGATTTCAACATGTGAATTTGGAGGTAACGCAATTCAGCCCCTAACATCAATCACTGGTTAAGATGTGGGCATGTGACCCATGTCTGGCCAATGGTAAGAGAGAATGTCTGGTGGGGGGGGGGTGTTGAAGGGGCCCCTGAGGAAACTCTCTTTTCCCCTAAAGGATAGCTTTTCTCTTCCTTCCAGAATTGTCATACTGGGCTGTGGTATCTGGGCTTGCTGCAGCCATGTTGAAACCAGCCTGAGGGTGGAGCCCAGAAAGGGATGGAGACCTGGCACTCTCCTTGGTTGAGCTGGCGAATCAGCCAACCCTGGAATGTGCCCAAAGTTGTCCTTTGGGTGTAAGATGAGGTAAGTCAAAGTTTTGGTTCCATCTGCCAACTTCCTGCCATTTGAAGCAGAGACGAGTGGGGGTCCGCCTATACCTCCTCTTTCCAACGAACTGTGTGCCTGGCCGGACACCTTTCCCAGCTTCCCCGGATGTTGGGTGTGGCCGTGTGACTGAATTCCCCACAGTGGCACGTGGATATGAGTGGAGGGCACACGAGCCATCTCCAGGCTGAGGTAGGTGTGCCTCTGTCAGGCTCTCGTCTTCTTCCAGCCAGCTGGAACCTGAGGTGATTGAGACAGGAACCCCACATGGATGAGGTGTAGGAACCTCGACATGGAGAGGGCCACTGTCCCCAGATTCTGTCGGTTGGGAATACTCTCCTTAGGAAGGTATAGGGGAGAGAAGCAGACTCTGGATTCTTCAAACCACTTTAGGCTCTTTGTCGTAGCTGCAGAGCTTTGCCCTAACTACCGGCCTTGCCCTGTAAGGGTGGAGGGAATTTTGCCAGAGCCAACTTGATGACAAGTGTTTCCTGAAGACCTTCCCTGTGGGGTCAGAGATGGCTTCAAGCTACCGGCCTGAAATAGACCTCTTGATGCCTGCCAAGTCCCCGTTGTGGAGTCTGTCAGTGCACGCCACTTTCCGATAATGTGGCTTCCTGTGGGTGGCTCATCTAGGCAGAGCGAATGTTTTCATTGATCTGCTGATGCGTACATCCTGGTCGCTGGGTGCCTGCCTTTATCAACGTCATTCTCACATACATCGAGTTCCGGGAACCCCGCTCCAGTGAGTCGGCCTCTGCTGGGCACCCACCCTCTCCAAGGACAAGTTTGGGTTCCAGAGTCTGGTCCTGTGGGGCCTTCTGGCAAAACTGACCTCTCTCCTTCCTGCATGTCCTGCTTGTAGTATTTCCTTCACTCTGCTCATGTTCAGTGCTCTGTCCCCCCCCCCCCATTCTGCTGGGGGTTCGCTGGGGACGGGGCTGCTCCCTACTTCCTGTGTCTAACTGGATGCTGGGCCCATAGCAGGAGCTTGGGAAATGTGGGCCCACTGATGAACGACTCTGGCCAAAGATAAAGACTCCTTTGAGGGCCCTGGTCCAGTTTGTCCCAGTATATGAAAAAGGAGCGTTCTTCAAAGATCTTAAAGCAAGTTTTGATAAACTGAATGGTGTTTTACATGAGCTAGGCTGGGCGTCCCCTCAAACCTCCAGGTGAGGCCCTGTGCGATCTCAGCCCACAGCGTAAGCAGAGGCACTGACACTGGAGTTTCTTAAAGAGAAGGGATGGGAGGGGGAGGGAGAGCAAGTGAGCAACAAAGTGCCTGAGGAAGGAGGTGGAGAGAAGGAAGAAGCGGAACATAAGTGCCCTGACATGGGCCACCCTTGGGTTTGAATCCTGGCTCCCATCTTTCCAGCTGTGTGATCTTGGGGAAGTTGCTTAGCTTCTCTGATGCGCCCTTCCCTCAGCTGGCAAATGGAGGTGATGCTGTGGGTGTGTAGGGCTAGTGTGAGGGTCAGGGGGACAATGTATGCAGAGCGTGGTGAGTGACACGGGGGGGGGGCTATCATCAGCACAGGGGGCTTCCCTTCCCCAACGGAGCAAATCATCTCTGACCAGGCATTGTCCCGAGGAGGGAGGTTGCCCGACCCCCCAGGCCACGTGGACAGTGACCCCCTCAGCCATCTCTCACAGGCGCCCAGTTTTGTCTACTGGGTTTGGGTAAAGTGAATCACAGTTTCTGTGCCAACCCCTTGTCAGCTGTCCCCGCTGAGCCCGCAGGTCCAGAGCAGAGACGTCCAGGCCGAGACCGGGAAGCTGCGGCCTCCCGTGGCCTCCTGTGGCCTCCCGTGGCCTCCCCGCCGCCGTGGCCTTCCCCGCCGCCCTGCAGTTCCCATGACCGGGCCCACGGATGGGCGCCGCAGCTGTGGGAGACCCGCCGTGATGTGCCCCCAGACCTCTTCACCCTTCAGGTCACGGTTGGCCGCCATCCTCGGGAATGTGGCCAAGGAGCCGCGGATCTAGAGGGGGTGTTTTTGTTTTTGTTTTTTAAGTGGAAAGCCCAGAGTCCAAACGGTCCTGTATACAGGACCAGCTTCCTTGGAGAATGAAGGGAGATGGGCTCGGCTGGCTGCTCCGGGTGGCTTCACGCCGAGTGAGGGAAAATGGGGTGTTCGAAGAGGCAAGGTGAATGACCTCCAAATAGCCTGCAGAGCTCGGATTAGATCACGGTAGGGTAGGAACTTCTTTTCATGAGAAAAGAGAAACGGCAGGCTGTAGGGCCTGTGTGTGTGTATAAATGTATCTTTGCATATATAGTCTAATATGCATATTTGTATATATTTTAATTTTTATTTACCTTTCAAAGATTTTTTTTTTTTTAAAGATTTTTTATTTATTTGACAGAGAGAGATCACAAGTAGGAGTAGGCAGAGAGGCAGGCAGAGAGACAGGGGGAAGCAGGCTCCCTGCTGAGCAGAGAACCCGATGTGGGGCTTGATCCCAGGACCCTGAGATCATGACCCGAGCCAAAGGCAGAGGCTTTAACCCACTGAGCCACCCAGGCGCCCCTTAAAGATTTTTTTTTTAAGATTTTATTTATTTATTTGACAGAGAGAGAGAGAGAGAGAGATCATAAGTAGGCAGAGAGGCAGGCACAGAGAGAGGGAAGCAGGCTCCCCACTGAGCAGAGAGCTGGATGTGGGGCTCGATCCCAGAACCCTGAGATCATGACCTGAGCCGAAGGCAGAGGCTTTAACCCACTAAGCCACGCAGGTGCCCCTCCCAGGACCTTGTCTAAAGCACTAATATTGACTTCCTTAGACGTGTCCTGATTTTTGTTGCTGTTCATTTGCTGGGTCAGGGAACATCACACATCCTGTGAGTGGCCGTGAAGCAGGGAGTCTCAGCTCCAAGGACATCCCAGCATTGTGGAATGGCAGAATGCTTAGCCCCTTCCTCGTATTGCTGCCAGGCACCTACCTGGGCACGAATGAAAACGAATCGAGCCTGAGCTCATGATGAGCCCAACCCTGTCCAGAAAAATCAATACAGGTTTCCCCATATTACGCAATAGGTGAGTTCCTGAAAAGTTGGAAGGAGATCAATTTTTTCCCCAGCTCACCATGGACTGAGCATCTGGTGTCCCCTTGGTGTTGTGCTGAGGCCAGGTGTGTGCACACACACGTGTGTACACGCACAGCCGGGATTCTTGCTCCAAGGTGCCTACGTTGTTACCAAGCCACATAAAAAAAAATACACTGAAGGAGCTTGCTAATGGCATCACGTGGTAAACTCTTCTGTAAAATGGGAAGAATTGCTCCCTAATGAACCTTTTGTTTACTTATTTACAAATATTTGTATTTGTCAATTTGGATTTTCACAGTAGAAGCCTTTTTCATTTCTGGCATAAAGCAAACCTTTAATGAATATTCGTGGAACATTTGTTGACTAAAGGAACATAGATCAAAGTCAAGGAATACCCACACCTGATAATCACGTTTATGGACGGGTAGGTTCCTCAAAAAGTACTTCTCACATCCTGGTACCTATTTGTTTCCATAGAACCTCATCGGGGAGCAGAAGAAGGTCTTTATTATGCCATTTCAAAGCTGAGATAAGTGAGGCCCCGTAATAAGCTTCCTCAAATCAGTATCTGAAAAAGGTCTGATGGAAGGTCCGTCCAGACTTTGCCGGCAGAGAAAGCCCCAGCAATGAAATCAAGACAATTTAGCTCTCTTGTCCCCTTGGCTGACCTGATCTCAGCCCCATCAAGGGTACATGTCCATCCTCCCAGCCATCCAGGCTGGAGGCCCCAAAAGTTCAAGGCCTTTTTCCTTTTCCCCAATGGCCACATCCTGTTGCTTTCCAGGGCTCAACATTTTACTCTGAAGTCAGGGCCCTATTCCTCAGCCCCCATCTCTGCTCAAATGCCTCTTCTCCCACCCCACCGTCCCTGTGTGTGACCCTCTGCCCTGAGTACATTCATTTGCTTGACACTCACGGAGCCCCTCCTTTACAACGGACACTGGGCTGGGGACTGGAGATGTAGGGCCGAATCAAACGTGGGCCCTGCCCTGTGGGAACACAGTTGAGTGGAAGGTGCCCCGAAAGAGAGCTGGATGGAGGACTCAACAGCACCCGGGAGGACATTTAAATCTGACTGTGGTCCTGGGGGAAATCTGAGTGGTGTGTTTTGAAGGATGAATAGGAGTTTATCAGACTGGCAGGGGAAGTGGGGGGAGTTCCGGTGAGAGGAATCAGCGCAGGCAAAAGTGCAGTGGTGTGAATTGGCCTGGCATGTTTAGGACCCTGGCAGGAGCCGACAAGGCGGAGAACAGCGGTAAGGAGACAAAAAGGTGTGGCTGGGAAGGGAAGTGGGGCCAGAGAAGAGGGCCTCCATTTCCGTACACATTTGGATTTTATCTGAGGGTCCCTACAAAGTTTTAGGCCAGGGCCTGATACGATCAGATTCAAATTTTAGAAAAAGTACTCTGAGAGGTGTGCAGGGAATGGATGAGGAGATAAAGGGCACGTTTTGCTTTGTAATCGGTGCCTCATAGGTGTGCTGGCAGAGTGGGTGCTCGCTGCTTGTTGAAGGGATGAATGAATGACCCAGTAGGCAGCTTACTGCAGAAACCCAGGGGGAGGTCCTGAACAAAGATCGTGAGAGTGGGGAGGAGGGGATGGACACAGGACAAGTGTAGGGTTGGTCTCCATCGGGGTCTAGTTGGGAAAGCAACAGGCCAGGAAGTTCCCTGGAAAAAATGAACAGTGGAGAATTAGTTACAAAAGTTTTGGAAGAACAGAACAACACGGTTTGTGTGTGTTGGGGGGGGG
>JAPYYM010000351.1:0-5000 GCA_028534135.1 Potos flavus
ACTGTGAACTCAGAGCAACGGATTGAGGGTTTTGGAGGGGAGGGGGGTGGGGGGATGGGTGAGCCTGGTGGTGGGGATTGAGGAGGGCACGGATTGCATGGAGCTCTGGGTGTGGTACATGAACAATGAACCTTGGAACACTGAAAAAATAAAATAAAGTATTTGGGGAAAAAAATTTTAAAAAAAGAAATAAAAACTGTTGAAATCAGTACTTGTTGTATGTGTGTTCCTGGACGCGCCCAGAGGAAGATCTAGTCGGGATGAGTGGGCGGGATGGGCACGTGGGACAGAATTAACCGGCGTCCCCCCTCATGGGGATGAAGGCAGGGAAGGAAGGTCACGGAGAGGGACGTTCTAGTTCGAGAGAAGGATGAAGCCCTTCGCCCCACAAGACCACCAGCCTCTCGCCTTCCCGTGCTCGTCCAGGCAAAGGGGGCTACGTGGTTTCCCACTGTTTTATTGCATTTCCAACCAACTCCACGCTGAATTGGGTGGTTTTCCAAAATCTGAGCTTTGGCTGTGTTTTAAATGTCCTTTCCTTTGGGAAGCAGCCCCATCCCCCTTCCCAGGCCTTTCCAGAGACCGTCCTCCGTGGGGCAAGGCGGGAGCTATGGAGGCAAGGCGCCCCGGGGGGGAGAGTCCCAGGCGGCCCCTGCAGGCGGTTGCTCCCCGCTGACCCCGCTTCCCTGGGAGCCTGAGGACCACCTGAATCGTGCCTAAGACGGGAGGATCCGCCGTCCTCCAGGGGTGCAGACAGACTTCAAAAAGTTGCAATTAACTGGGAGCTGCGGAGATTATAGGGCGATATTAACTATCATTAAGTGATTTCTGTGTGAATGAGTCAAGCATGCCTTCCCACGTCTAGCTGAAAAGGCCCCTCAAACCTGCGAGTTTAAAGATAATTTGATAAATACCCGTCCTTGTCGGGGTATTTGTCTGACAGACAGACCGCATGTATCACTTCTACAAAGACATCAGTGTGGCTGAAGACTCACGGTTGCCATTCCCCAACCACAAGCGCCGGCCCGCCCCACCGAACCGCACCCTCCATCCGGAGGGGGCCGGCGACGCCTGTCTGCTCTGCTTTAAAGAAATTAGCTCAGTTTTCTTAAAATAATAAACAGAGCTTCCTGGACTCGAGAGCCCGTTTGCTGACATCGTATGTAAGCTTTTGATCTTCTGTTTTCGGTGGAAGCGCGACTCGGTGCTGGCAGGGAGGCCAACGCCGTGTCTCTGCCCGGAGAGGGAGGCCACCGCAGCCCTGGATGGCCACCCGCCTGTCGGGGCCGCATCTGCTCCCAGAGGACCCGCCTCCATCCCCGGACCAGCGGTCAGGCGCACCGTGAGCCCCGACGGCACCCTCGCGCGCGACCCCGAGCCGGGCGGGCGTCCACATTGGGGACAGCGGCCTCAGCGCCCCTGCCGGCCCCGGGGAGACAGCCGGGGGCCTCCCAGAAGCATCCAGAGCCTGCAGCCCACACACGCTCATCTATGCCTCTTAGCACCGAGTTCACCTAAAGCAGTCCCTCGCACCTATTTCCTTCGGCTTTAGAGAGAAAGGCGGTCCGATTTCGGAACCACAGAGTTGAGAACCGCAAGCATTCGAACATTTAAATGAAATGAAATCGCCAGCTTCGACGTGGGCCACACGCACAAGGGGACTGGACGGCCCCACAGCCTCCGGAGTGAGGTCCTGGCATTTCCTGGGGCCGTGAGGAGCGGGTCGTGACACAGGTCACGCGGGAGACGCGTCTCAGTGTCTCAGTCCACACACGCCACGTTCGTGAACGCAGCCGGAGCGAAGCCGGTCCAACTGCACGGTCTGGAGCAGCCATTCTGTACTTTACTCCACTTCTCTAATTAGTATTCCATCCGTGCCTTCTTAATGAGATGAAAATGGAAGTTTCCACGTTTAATACCATGTTTTCATGCTTGCCACGCTTCAGGAGTTTTTGTGAATAAACAGGGGTATCAATGGGCGCCCAGAAAGGGCTTCCTTCGGGGGCGTGGAATTCGTTTACAAAGCGCCCAGTGCTGTCTGTCTGTCTTTGGAGATGAGGGCGGGGCGTCAGAGGAAGGTCTCCCCACTGCATCCCAACGAGAAGCCAGAACGACCCCCGACGTGCACCTGCCGCAGCCCGGACGTCCTTCTCGCCCACGACGCTCGTTCCTTTTGCTGCTCCCGGTGCAGATCGATGATGAACCATCGTCGGTCCGGGATAATCTAGCTTTCACGAGAGAACATCTCTAGCCCGGAATCACCAAGTCAGCCCGTAAATTCACAACTATTTTCAGAAAAGGCACAGTCCGTCCATCGGCTTTGGGTCCCCAACGAAGAGACACGCTTTAGTTTGAAGGCTTCAGTGCCCAAAGGGAGAAACCACACGATCCCACGCGCCCCCACCTTGCAGCGGGGACGATGGAGCCCACCCTCCAAACCAACGTCTACCCCATACTCCTCCTCGCCAAGCATGCCTACGACTTCTATGTGATTTCAGGAAAACATAGCTGTCACACAGCTTCAATTCAGAGGAGAGCGGAGATTCGTTTTTTTGGGTTGCTTTTGTTTTTTTTTTAACAGCCCGGTACTGGGAAGGCCCGCGAGCCGGACTGAACCGCAGGGAGAATGGACGGGAGACACGACGTGAAGTGCGGTGTGTGGCTGCATGTTTTTTTCATGCACAGAAGATGCACCCTTATTTTTAGGAAGGCGGCGGCGTGCCCAGAGGCGCCAGCGAGCTGCCCGGGGACGCTTGGCCGAGCCACACTCGCGTCCCCAGTCGCTCCGGGTTTGCCCTGGGCTTGAGGAAACTGAAAAGGCCGCATCCAATTATTTTAAGTAGTAATAAGAACAGCAGCCCTCCATCCTCATTCCGTGTGCGAGGAAGAGAAGACCTTGGCGGGAAGAAGGAAAGCCCTTCTCTCTCTTCCAAATTACCGTGTAAATGATTTCTATGGCTAGTTGTGTTGGCCACAGAGCCATGCCAGCCGAGTCAGGGGGGACAGAGAGACGCCTGCCGTGCCAGGTGACACGGAGGCTCAGGACGAGAGTCTCCCCCCGTTTCAGGTTACGCAAACACATCCAGCAAGGGACCTGATGGGGGCCAAGCTACCAACGCTCAGCATCCGCTTCTAAATGCCAATCCTTCACCCGGGCATCAAGAAAACATCTACGGATCAGGGGCAAGAGCTGAGCAGAAAAATTAAGATACACGTAATTTCCTGTGTTCCGTCCTGCATGAAATGTCTTCGAAGTTCTGCTGGCGATCTGCAGCTTAAGAAGTGAAGCCTTCAATTACCCGTGCAAACCAGTGGGTCCTCCCTTCTGGGGAAGGCAGGCCAGTAGCCACAGCTGCGAGGGCCAGTCTGCCGGCTTGGTCCAGAGAAACGCTAATCTAATTAATTACCTGGCATGACAGGCACAAAATAACTGCACTTTTTATTACCGAGCAATGAAAACGTCACCGTGGAGGAAAAACGGGAAAGTTTACATGCACTCTCTGGCTCATTTCCTTGCGAGCATCTCCTGTGCACTCGCCCTACACAGACTCCGGTGCTAGGGTTCCACGAGGTACAAATTTGGCAAAGCCGTGCATCCTTCCCTGCAGGAAAAGAGGCTTGCGGGAACGTGCACGCACGCACGTGGAACCGGCTGAGCCTCCCGTGAAAATGCCAGCTGCAGTTATTTCTGAGTGAGGGGTCACGAGTATTAGTCATTTTCTTCACTTTGCTTTATCTCATGTTATTACTTTCAACAAAGAATAGTTCATGCTTTTCCTACCGGAAGAGAACGATACCATAATGCATTTCTAGGAGGGTGGTGTGGAGCGGATTTCGTAGGATTGGCAGCAAGAAGGGGCCCCCCCAGGCGGAGTGGACCAGGGCAAGTTCGGGAGCCGCCAGTGTGGACGGGCGCTCGAAGGAGCAGTGACAGGCGTGCGGGGCCGGCGGGGAGCTCCCGCGTGCTGCCCACGCCGACTGGGGCAGGAGGCACCGGGCTGGGCCCAGCCCCGCGGCGCTCAGGGAGAGGAGAGGCGGTGAGAGTCGGGCAGGCCTCCGAGGGCGGAGCAGAGTCACGCCCGCATCCCTCCATTATCTCTGATTCCATCCACGGTCTTGCTTTCCAGTCTGACTGTCAAATTTTCCTGAAGGTATGAAGTCCTGGAAGGAACCCTGTCCACCCACTTCAAAACAAAATCGAAGCCTAAATTCCAAAACCAAATTAACAGTCAGCAGAAATGGTCTGAACACACCTAGCTTTCGGTCTCGTATTTAAGTGTATTCTTAAGACATTTCATATGCTTGGTATATGTACATGTAGACGTCATAGACTTGTGTTTAAGTGCATTCTTAATTTTCTCTCTTCTATTGACGTATACTCTCTCTTTCCCTGGATCTCTCTCTCCACCTTTACTGGAAGTGATAGACCTCGCAGTTTAATGGTTTAGAAATTCTCGGAACCCCAAGTGAGTATTGAGCAGTAGCTACGACTGAATCCGTCCCAACAGTGTCTGGATCTCTGCATGAAAGGAGCCCAATAATCCCCTTGGAAACACATACGTAAACTGTGACAACACACACAACCTTGGGCACTCCTGCCACCGATGCCAACGCTAGGACTCACGTCAGTCTCATCGTAAAACCGTCGGGACAGATCAAATCAGTTTCATCGGCCGATACAGTGCATGGGGGGAAAATACATTTTAAAAGAAAAGTAAACAAAAAACCGGCATAACATGCTTTCAAATATTGAGTTTGCTAAAAATAAAAGCTCTATTATTTTTTATCTCAAGACCACATACAGGGCACCCCTATTGATGCTCAGCCTCACCTGGGCTCCGGGTATGGTGGGAAGGATGACTATTTCTTTTTTAACATTTTTTATTTAGTTATTTGACAGAGAGAGAGAGAGATCACAAGTAGGCAGAGAGGCAGGCAGAGAGAGCGGGGGAAGCAGACTCCCCTTTGAGCAGAGAGCCCGATGCGGGGCTCGATCCCAG
>JAPYYM010000351.1:10000-14808 GCA_028534135.1 Potos flavus
CAAGAACCGATGGCCATCAAACGTCTGTGTGTTTCACGCAGCCTCCCGGTGCATGCTCCATTCATTTGTTGGCTCTCGAAAGATTAAATAATCTATCCGCGTTCCTGAGGTCTGATCTGCGGAGAGACAAATCAAACTTCTCGACCGTTCTGAAGATCCTGCGCGCTGGGACGCCCCAAGCTGACGCGCAGTTTGCCGCACTAGTCCTCTTGGGTAAATGTTTAACCATTTGATAATTAGCTCAGCCATACCTGTGACAAGTTGTGAATTGTTAAACTACAGAATGCCATCCTAATTATTCTTTCTGGAGAGGCCTAACAATAATTTACTTGTTCTCGAGACACGAAATGATGTTAGTAATTAAGTAAAGAAAGCACGCACGTGAGCGTACTATTTTGACAACACTGCAGAGATCTCCGATGCCTGTGATGTGGCATTTGCTCGTGGCATTTTAGGAGCAAAGGCGGCATCGGGCACACAATGGTGAAGCAGTGAGGTCATTCACAAACGCCACCGTGCACACACACCACTTAGACAGCGGAGCAAGGGAGGCACAATTAAAAATCTGGGCGCATCCGTCTCCAAATGGAATTGGCGTCATGTGATGAAACCGATCTTCCTCCCTGACGCTTCTGCCTTTCTCTGATGGAGCCAGGAAACGTCGCGAAGGCCGCATAGCCCATTGCTGAAACTAACAAAGAACTCTTTTTAGCATCTGGGTGTGGGCAAGACACTACCCCGCAAACTTACTTTGTATCTGCCGACTGCCTGCCCCACCGCGTCTTTTCGCAAACGTTTTTTAAGGTTTGTTTGTTGGCCTTTCTTGGTTGCCGAGCAATGATTAATGGCAATTTGCGGTTATTACCAAAGGATTCTAAAAGCAGAATGACAATCTTAATCTTACGTATTCAATCCATCGCTTTACTGGATGAATGCAAAGCCGTGCACCTTTGCATACTCACTGAATTCTGCGACGCGCGGTTCAAACGCTGCGATGAGCTTTAAAGCTGCAAATTAAATATTAGGTGCCCCCTGTAGTAATACATTAAGCATGATTGGCTTAGGTAATGCTGGTGAGTATGTGACAGAAATTACATCAATCCAATCTACGTGTTCTTCGGTTTGCTCGCCCACATTTTATTGTGAAGACGAGCAGATGAAAAATACAACTGTTTGCTAATAGGGCTCGCATCCTGTTATGGGCTGATTTTCCGTTTTCCGTAACTCCCCATGATTACTTTTTCAGAAGCTTTCACTTTTCCCCAGCTGATGCTCCTCTAGTTAGGCAGCATTAATGACACTTCAGTCATCCTGGCTTTCAAGACGAGTCCTTCCACGGCGAACAGAGAGTTGACATTTCCTGACATTTTCCCAACTAATTACAGGACAAATAATTAAGCATGTTCTCGTATGTAACAAATGAAGGCAAAAGCCGTCTGTCAAGGTTGGTGATTGATGACACTCCGGGAGACTTTATCTGATGGGTCCTGCCATGCGATGGAGGAGAAGCAAATTTATTAGAATGAACAATGCAAATTCCGAGTCATCTTATCCAGTTATGCGCCAAAGCAATATCCATGTCAAGGTGAATGTGACAATGAAAGCAAAATATTTGCATTTTGTGGAGCAGGTTGAAGGGGAAATCAGAGGAAGAAGATGACAGGCCTAATTATTTTGGCTCATACAGGCTAGGACAGCTGTTTCTGGTGTCCTGAACAAGGCTGTCACACAGGTAACTAAATAGGTCTGCATATAAGTCTGTATCCAACACTTCTGAGATGCCTACCACTAATGACCAACGCTAATGTTACTGCCATCCCCGAAAAACAGAAAATGTGTCACCGCGCACCTTCTGTGTGGCAGTCAACATTTCGCTACATAATTACTTGTTAGTGAATTAATTCCTATCTGTCAGTGTGTATGCCAGTGTCATTTTTAGACCATTACAAAATTATGCCATCACTATAGCAACTGCAAGCACAGTTAAAAGGCAAAAGAGTTCAGATACCCAGGAAAAGTGCCTAGTTAGGCAGGAGATAATAATGTAGACTCCAAGTCGTCACCTTCATGCCTACCCCCCTCATTTTCTTTATTTGGATTATGTGTTTGATCAGGGATGATGAAACAATCATTTCAGGTTTCTAATTTTAATCCTCGATCCATATTTCCCGTCGTTAAAACCACAGCCTGCAACAGTGTCTCTCCGGAAGAAGGACTGTCCCCACGCTGTCAAGTCAATTAGCCGGGAGCTCGGAAGTGACGCTCGGAATGCAGAGTCCCGGTCCCGGAGCCCGGCGGCAGACGGGGACACGTGCCGCTGCGGACGCCGGTGCCTCATGCCCGCCTCCCTCTCCTGCTTCATCCCCGAGGAATGTCGCTGGAGTCTGTATTCAGATTCCTCCCTATTTTCTCCTGACTTCCTTTGTGCACGTTCCGCTCGCTCCCGACGGCTCCGTACTGGGCTTTCAGCTTCCTCCCCGCTCCGCGGTTCAGGACGCCGTCGCCCGCCCCCTCACTGCTGGTTTCATTCAAATCCAGACACCACAGGATACAGATTCTGTCCGCATTACGAGCAGTCGGCAACCTTTCGGACCCTCAATGCCCCTGGAGAAATACATTTTAAGACAGACAGACACACACACACACACACAGAGACAGAGAGACAGAGGGAGAGGGGGATTGATGGATTACGAGTAACCAAAAAAATTAAAATACAAATTTTAAAACCTTTTACTTTTAAGCAGGAAAGTAGAAAATGTGCAATATCCTGTAGGAAACCAGACCCACATGCATTGATTTTTCTCTTTTAATTAATTAAAATGTGACCAGGCTGGAAACGAACAGCTCCACTAAGCCACCCGCACAAATTCATCATGTTTGTGTGTAAAACAAGGTCACTTTTGTTAAGTGCAAATATTTTGCTGGTAAGTGGAATGATGTATGGCAGACATGTGACTCACAATGGCATCTCTGGGCCCCAGGGAGTCAGTGAAAAGCTTCTGGAAAGAAGAAGGGATTTGAAAACCAGAGAGGTACGAATAAAGCAGGCCGTTCTTTAGAAGCACCACCGGATGGACATTTTGAATGTGTTCAGACGTTTGTTTGGTGGCATGGCGATAACACGGGTGGGGACAGGTGGGGACCATCAGGGCTGGGTCATAACCTCAGGAACCAAAGGCGACCCGTCCCACAAGTAAAGGTGGAAAGACACAAAGTAAGGTGGGACCGTGGCTTAGGGAAGGACGCTCACGGGCTGGGGTCCACCAGGGTAAAAGAAATGAATTCGGCTCCCCCACCCCTAGGGGCGCGCCGAAGGCCATGGCCGTCCAGCCCGTCACCGTGCCCCGTTCTCTGCCCTCATCTGGGAAGGAAGGCACATCCCTCTGCCACCTGCACCATCCAGGGCAGCTCACGGGAACTGAGGCAGCAAATCTTAACCCGGAGACAGCCCGACCACGCGGGCCGTGTCTCCAACACAGAAGCAGTCCGGGTTCAATGTGGGCTCCACTCAGTGAGGCTAAGCCCGCGGCCTCGAGTCGCCGAGGAATTCCGAATGGGCAGAAATCAATAATTTCCCTGGAAGGGTCTCGGAGAGTACTCCCTTCTGACAGAGCCATTGACAGCTGTTAACACAAAGGCAACAAAGAACGGCTAGGTCTCTTTTCAAAGAATACCCAACGTGGCGTATTTGCCGTGGTTCCCGGGCCCCCCGATGGGATCCATGCGCTCGCGACCTCCGCAGGCCTTCCCGGCCACAGGTCCCCGAGCGCCCGGCCTGGGAGGACAGTCCTTGTCTGAAATTTATGCTGCTTGAGTTCCACACATAATCACTAACCCCAAACCGAGTGATTTGTAGCAAAAATATCTAATATTTGCAATTTGTGGCAGGACAGTTGGGGAAGGGCAGAGAGAGTGGAGATCCTCTCTGTGACTGAGAAGCAGGTTTTTAGCCACGTAAATACGGCAGTATCTTGATAGAGATTGTATACAAATTTGATACAAGGAACCAATGAGATAGTTCCTGTCTAATGACCCTAGTCAATCTAATTAATGTATTCTGCTACATTGCATTTTAAGAAGTGACCATTGTGTAATACACTTTGAAATATGCACAAGCTAATGGGATAAGATACAAAAATTATTATGCTGACGGTAAATCATATTACATTCCTAATAAGCATTAACTAGATAACTAGGTCAAAGCAGTATTATCTTAATTGATTTTTCAAAAGAAACCTGACAGAAAAATGTCAGTGCTCGAATATTTCTTCATGCATCATTAAAACAAGATTGGCTTTTAACAAAAGAAGAACCCTTCACAGAATTGATTCTTGCTTCGGGCTGCCTGCAAGTGAGTGTATTACATAAAAATCTATACAGGATATTAAAACAACACCGCTCTGCAAGACAGTTACAATTAAAAGCTGACACCCCCCCGTGTGTCGGCCACAGTGGCTCACCAGCAAATATATAAAAGTCTTGCTGGCCAGTGAGACCAGTGCAGGAGAAACAGACGCCTCTGCTCTTGGAGGGAAAGACATGGATTCGAGAAGTTTCTAATTAAGGCAGGACCCCTGTCACTTACCTATTTCGCAACTGGAGAGTTATTAAACAGGGACACAGGATTCTTTAGGAAACCCGCCAACGGTACCAGGGCTCTGCGGCTGGCGTGCCAGCGGAAGCCGCAGCCAGAAGCACATGACAGTCGTCCCCTGGGGACCAGGTGACACAGGGGCCACGCTGGTCTCCCTCGGCGCTGGTGGGGAAGGAGGGCTGGCTCGCGGTGCCGGGAGGACAGGCCCTGCTGC
>JAPYYM010003510.1:0-11075 GCA_028534135.1 Potos flavus
TCTAAAGTCGGTGCTGGGGAGCATGCACTCTTTGGGAATTGCCCATCTCCTTTAATCAGCCTCCTGCTGGTGTAAACATGCTGGCCTGAAATTTGTTTTAGGTCTCAATGATCAAAAATGGTCAAATTTTTGAATCCAGGTTCATAGTTTCTTAGCAATTTACCTCTTACATTGGTAGACTTTTATTCTGTTTGCTTCCACTAAGTTCCAGGTTTCAGTACACACACATAAAGTTCTTTCTTAAAAGGCATTTTCAAGCTGACCTTGATTCCTTGCTTTCCCAGCCCTAGTGACTTCTCTCTTAATGGTAACCTTGCAATTATCTGAAACAATAGATAAGAACATTTATATTCCTAATTGTTTCTCCCTGGCCAAATTACTTTAACTGAAAATTTTTCGTGGGCCTATTGCGCAAAGCCTTTTCCAATTTTATCTTTTATCACTTAAGTCAAGAAATAGTTAGCTTTTCCTTTTTTTTTTTTTTTGCTTTTCCAATTTTCTAATGCTCCAAATTTTGTATTCTCTCTCTTACTTTTCATTTATACTTACAAACATCTTTAAAATTAATTAAAACATTAGAAACCTGACTTGGATCAATTTGGGTTGAGAACAAAATTGTTTGAAACACACAGACTGTAGCAACACGAACCCATAAAGAAATAGGCCTCTTCCTTGATATGATCATTGTGATGAGAGGTAAGGAAACTGAGAAAAAATACAACCAAGCTAAAGAGTTGACCTATGCATTCAGAGCTCAGAGTGTCTATCAGCAGTCACTGCTACAAGATAGGTTCATCATTAGAGGGATAATTGGGAGTGATGGAAAAGAGCTACTGCCCATTGACGGTGGTTAAGAGGTTACCTGTGGAGAAAAGGTTGGCTACTTTGTGTCACTGGCCATTACCCCCGGCCTACTCACCATGGAAGGCAGAGATCATAGATTTAAAAAACCACTACAAAAGGGTTATAGAAAAAAAAGAATATTATCGAATGAGGTCCCCCCCAGCTTTACACTTAGCTCATGGAACTATTTGGGAGTACACAGCATGGAGTTCTAGAAAATGTATAATAATGTGGCTGATTTTTGTAAAACGAAGGATTCTGTTCCTCAAGCTGAGCCAGTACTCAAAAGAGATCCCTGTTTATATAAATGAAAAGCCAAAGCTATGGAAATGGTTGATATGGGACTCTTAGATGGTCAAGAGTTAGATTCCCACGTAAAGGAGTAGTTTATGCCTTCATTCATTCAAAAATATTGATCACACCCCTCCAAGTGCTAGGCACATGTTTCACATGCTGGGTATATGGCAATGAACGAGATAAAGTCCCTGCCCCCTGGTGCCTACTCTCTATATGGGGGTGGGGTGGGGACTGGGGGAGGTAGATCCAATGATAAACAAGAAAAATAAATAATTCCAGATGGTGACAAGTGCTGCAAAGAGAACAGAGCAGGAAGAGGGTTCAGGGATGAGGTTGAATAAGTCGGCCCAGACCATGTAGGTCCTCATGGACCCTGGTCAGATTTCACATTTAATGTAATTGCCATGGTGAACCACTGGAGGGTTTTAAGCAAGGGAATGACATGCTCTGATTATACTTTCAAAGGCCATTCTAGATGCTGTATGGATAATACTCAACAGGTGGGAAGAAATTTAAGCTAGGAATCAGGAAGGGGCCTCCCTCATGAGTCTGACTGAAAGATATTCTAACGGGCACCATGTTGGTGGTGGATAAGAAGACAAGCTGAGGATAGATTTTAGAGTCGGAGCCAATGGGACTTGCTGATGTATTGGATATGAGGAGAGAGAACAAAAGAGCAATCAAGAATAACTTCTTTATCTTTTTTTTGTTTTTTTTACTTGAGCTATAGCTATGCTCAGCAAGACCCAAGTAGCAGAAAGGCTGTCTCAATTCTACGAAAAAAAAAAGAAGAAGAAGAAGAAGACGACGACAAACAGCCAACGATCAGTAAGTCAGAAAACCCTGATGAGTAAGTTGGAAGGAGGAAGGAGGAAGCAGATATACAAATAGATTCATAATATCAGGAAACAGCCCAAAGCTTAGAGCCCAGAGACAGGGTAAAAAAAACATCTGAACAGACAGCATTGGTTTAAATGCTCTGTATCATTCGCAGGCTCCCAGAGCACTGGAGCTTCAGGGACTGAGTTCAAACCAGTGTTTTCAGAGTACAGATAGATTTGCATCTGCAGGAAAGTGCTAGGAGCAGAGCATCCATCTAAAGTGATTTCCTAGAAGGAAAGTATAAGACTCCCTCGGCCGCAAAGAAGCGAATCCAGGAAACAAATTGTATTGGAGATGGGCCCAGATATGTTTGAAATGGGAATGTTACATAGAATCGTATAAGGAAAAATGGGAACAAACAGTTTGTACTCATCTTAGCCAAGTAATGAAATGGCGATGGTGATGAGCGGGCTTCTCAGGATGATGCTAATACCGTGAACATTCATAACCACAGCCGACTTTTGTGCATTTTCATTGTACCGCACATGCACCAAGCACATTACCTGAAAGATTATGTTGGCGTCTCCCTGGGAGAGAGCTATTACTGAGAAATGGAGAACAAAATAAAGAGCACGGACTAGGGAGCCACACTCCCTAAGTTCAAATCCCAGTGCTGTCATTTGGTGGCCATGTGACTGTGGGCAGGTGACATCACCTCTTTGTGTTTGAATTTCTCTGTTAATTTGAAGGGACAATGGTAGCCACTTCATTGGGACTCTGGAAAGATTAAATGAGTTCCTGTATGTAAAAGGCTTAGAGCAGTGCCTGGCACAGAGTGATAGTGACTACTGTTAGTTTCCCTCTTTTCCAGAGAAAGAACTAGAAGCTGAGAGATGTTTATGTAACTTGTCTAAATCACACAGCTAAAACGTGACAAAGTATAAATTCCACATCTGCCCTCCCAGCCCAGTGTCCACTACGAGAGAGGTCACAGTGGCCAGCTGTGACAACTAGTCTCCAAACATGGGACTTGGGGAACCATGCCTCCAATATTCTCTCTCTTGAATAGTCCATTCATGCTGAATCTGGGCTGGCTCTGTGACTCGGTTTATCCAAGGGAAGGGAGCAGAAGGTAGCAGATGCCGAGCCTGTTCCAGACCTAATCCTTAAAAGGACCTGGCAGCTTCTGCTTGTGTGCTCTTGGGAGCCCTGAGCTTCCATGGATTAAGTCTGATCCGTGGGGAAGGATGGAGAGTCCACATGGAGAGACCACGTGGAGAGAAAATAGGCTCAGGCATTCCAGTGTGCCAGCTGAGCCCAGCTTTCTAGCCAATCCTACCAGGCACCAGACATTTTAGTAAATCTGTCTTGAACTTTCCAGCCCCAGCCACCCTCTGACCACAGCCCCAAGCAGGACCAGCCAAAGAACTGCCCAGCTAAGCTTCAGGGATGACCACGGTTGAATTAATCAAACAAGAGGCCCATTAGATTGAGGTGGCTTTAATGCCTCAGTCACCTGCAAGAGCAAACCAAAAACTAAGCCAGCAATGCCTCAAGGTTAAAAAATGAAAACCTAAGGACAGCCAATCGCAAACAGCCAACTAGTCTTTCCCAAATAAGACAACCACTGAAGCTACAGTTACTCAGAGAATTGCTTTGCTTCTCTGCGTTCTCCTCACTACCAAGTTGGCACTGCCCTATTCAAATTGACTTTTGCTCAAATAACTTCTACAGTTTTTTGATATGCCACAGTTTATCTTCTAACACAACTAATTTATTGTTTTAAGCCTCTTTGCTCAGGGTCATTGGTTATGCAGCTATCCACAATTGAAACACCACCCTATAAGGAAAAGACCTACTGAGGACAAAATTGTGTCGGCAATTTTGCCTGAAATCCAGAACGGCCGTTCTACCCCAAAAGCAAACTATAGAGAGGTTAACAGCACATGCTCCTGGATCCAACCACCCAAGTGCAACAGTTACCAGCTGGATAAGATTCTCAACATTTCACCGACTCATTCTGCTTTCTGTACAATGGGGATGCCCCCTGTCTCCTAGCACTGCATAGTGATTCAGTGATCTAATCCCTATTAATGAGCTTAGAACTGTGCCTGGCACCTTGTAAGAAATCAACAAAAAATTAGCTACTGTTATTTTTTAATACTAAAAATATTATAATTATACTGGCTGTGATTAATTTGGCCAATGTAAGGGACCCATGAAATCCTAGGTCCTAGTTTCTAACTTTTCCAAGAATAACACCACCGGAAATCTGTATCACTTTCCTTTGCTTTAGGAAATGCTAGTCCACAATACAATAATGATGTATTAACAGAGGTTGACAAGGACAACTGAAATTAATAAAGAGAAGAGTACATCCCATCTCCTACGGGTCTTGAAGGGTATCGACATCCCAAGCGACTACTGTAAGATGTCATTGAGAAACACATCATGACAACATGTTTTTTCCTCCAAAGGAAAAGTCATTTACAACTCGGATGCAAAGTGTTATGTGACTCCTTCCGTGCAAAAATTTTAAAACCCCGCTCCAGTCCACAGTAGTGGAAGAATATGGAGCTCCCAGAAGTAATACAGCAGCCAAAGGAAATGCAGGTGCAGACACTGGGCCTGGGAATCACAGCGAGAGCCCCGGCACTACACAGCCTCGATTCCGATGAACAGATAAGGGCGATGTGAGGCCTGCCTTGCAAATAAAGGTAGTTTCTAGCCGTGACTTTAAGCAAATGTTACGTCAAGAAGAAAGCCCTTAAAGGAAGAACTAGACACTCCAACAAAGATCAGACTTCAAGAGATCTTCACTTTGGTGAAGTGGAGCCGAGCACCGACATTCGGGGCCTCTTCGAGACCCCATATGGCTTCATCAAAGACGTGTCACCCATTGGAAATCACTCCTTGCTCCAGTACAAATGCTCCCCTTCTGTCATCGGTGATATATGGATTTCCAGACTGCAAGCACGCTATCTCATTATTCAACTCTTGGGATCCTACTCTCCAGAGCTGGCAAAATGAAGGGTACAGCCCACTCTCTGAATTCCTCCTTAAAGACCTTATTTATTTCTGTCTGAAAGTGCTGTGAGTTACCCAGGGAGGCTGGTAATTATAGAAGGCAGCTGCAGGGAAGCAGCAGCAACCCCAGGCTGGAATTCAGCAAACACTTGCTGAGGGCCTGGTGTGGGCAAGGCGATGCTGGGAACATGAAAGAACGAGAAGACCAAAGAGACCGCGATCCATACTTCAAATTTCATCTTACAGAGCCTAGCACAGGGCTGGGTGGGAAGCAGCTGTCTACACAAATGTGTGTTAAACCAAATTAATCTTGCTACTAATTCACAAGTTCATTTCCCTCACCAGAGCCCAGATGCCACCTCTTGTTGGAAAAATTAAAAATAAATAAATAGAAGTGGGTTAGAGCAGCCCTTCTCAATCTTCGGTGTGCATAACAGTTTCCCTGGGGATCTTGTTAAGGTGCAGATTCTGTTATCAGCAGGCTTGGAAGGGCCTGGAAATTGCATTTTCCTGGTCCACGGACCACACTCTGAATGGTAAGGAGTCAGATGATCTCTCAGGGAAAGATTCTAGACACAACTGAGAGGTCCTCTGACTCTGTTTTTTCAGTATGGAAAACACTAGCAATCCTAAGTGTGGAAGGAAGAGGAAGAAAGGGGAAGGGGGCTGAGGGTGAAGCCTGGGGTGGATCCAGGAGGTGAGTAGAGACTTCTCCCCAGGGCCTTCAGGAAAAGCCCGCTCTTTTGTCACAATGCACAAAGCTTTTAGTGTCTGTAAAAAGAATCAGTGATAATTTTGCTGGCTCACAAGGCACTGTCTCTTAATGATTCTTCCTGTTTTTCTCAGCCCAATCCAAGAGAATGAGAAAACAGCCCTAGTGAAGGTGAGCCGAGGTCAGAGAGGTCCCTGGAGAGGGGCTGTTTCCAGCCCACACTTGGGGAAAGGAGGGAGACCGAGGCCCACCTCCAACCCTGTCTGATTCTAGTCCTACTGCCTGATGAAGCCGGCTCAACACCAGAGTATCAGGGTAACAAGACGGGGTAGAGGGGGGAGCTCTGCACCGGGTCAGCTGCATTCAATTCCACAGTCATGACAGCTGCTGTGTGCGCCAGTGTGCTAGATGGCCCAGATGATGCCAAGATATGAGCAAGGCCCACTAGGAGCTTGTAGTCTCTTGGGGGTGGAGGGGCAGGAAATGAGGCACTCAGGAGAAGACAATGCAATGCAAAATGCAATCAAGGATGCACACAAGAGATTTGCAAGGAGTACAGAAATTTAGAGCAGCAAACGATCAGAGTCCCTGAAAGGCGTCAAGAGAACTTCATGGAGAAGGGAACATCTGAAAGATGGGTACCAGGAAAGATGGAAATGAGGGTATTCCAGGTAGGGACAAGTGGGAGAGAAGGCCCAGAGGGGAAGGAAAGCACATGTTCGGCATGGAATTCAGTGTGACCAAAACAGCCTCGTGAGAGGCACTGGGATGCCAACCAAGGACTTTCCTCTTTAGGGCCCTTCCTGTCCTGGGGTCTGATAGAGGTCCCAGAAACACACATGCTTTCTTGGCCCGTGTTTAGGATCATACCTGCAAAAATGGCACCGAGATCATTCATGGAGATTCAGTAATTTTTTATTGCACCCCTAGTATGCATGAAGCACTATCCAAGGCAATAGAAATGCAAGAGCGAGCTAAGACAGACGAGTTCCCCAAAACCAGACAAACAGTAAGTAACACAAGGTAGTAGAAAGAACGTGGGACCTGAAATCAGGGAAGTCTTGGATGCAAATCCTAGCTGTGCATTGTGAATGACAGACTTCACAGCCCTACTTTCTACCTCCCTGGTAGGGATAATTAAACCTATTGCACGGAGTTGTTGTAGAAGTTAACCTATGGGGGAAGAAATTCATACTGCGTTGGGCACACTGCAGGCATTCATTACCCATTTGCTCTGCATTCAACCATAAAGAAAGAACACTGGAGTAATTCATCTCCAGGGTCCCTTTCAGCTCTAATATTGTGCTTCAGCAATTCTAAGACTCTGCAGCACCTGCAACCGTGCCCACTGACCCCAGCAAGTGAGGCTGTGCCCCTTCCCTGGGTGCGAAGCCTCCCCCAGGGTAGTCTGACAGGAGGCCAGTGGATCAGGCGGCCATTAATCAGGCTGCTGCCCTCGCTGGACATGGCGCCAGCAGGCCAGGCCAGGCAGCATTCTGGCTGCTTAGCTGCCCCCATTGCCTTCCTCATCACCGCACCAGCCCGTTGCCAAGGCAGTGAACCTCAAGACACAGCGAAGAGTGGCCCGAATCGAAAAGGAAGGTTCTGTTCTTCTGAGTCAAACTGACTCAATCTTGGTTGATTTCAGGGTCCCAAAGCGACAAATAAGAACATAGTAAATCCAGCTTTTTCAACGCCGGACGCCACATAAAGTGCTTTTCATCAGTTAGCTCAGTTCATTCAATGGCACTGTGAAATACGTATCCTCGCCCCCCCTGAGCAGATCAGGAAACTGAGGCTCAGAGACATGAGTACCAATGTCACACAGGTGGTCATAGCGCAGCTAGGACCCACATGTGCTCCCCACTCACACTCCCAGGCTTGTATGATTCTAGAGACTGCATGCTTTTCCACAGGCCGACATCTTCCCAGCCATCCGACCTCTAACAAAAGCTGGCGCCACGGTCCCCGTTGCCTGAATGTTCCCGAGGGCTTGAGGGAGCAGCTGCAGAGAACTGAGACAGTCCTTCTGGGGCCCCAAGGATTCCTCGGGGACAAAGCTAGGTCTCTCTGACAATGAACTACTCTGCTGCCAAAAAATAAAGTTCTGGAATGTCCTAATGCAATCCTGATTTCAAATATTCAGTCTGTTTTTCTACATTTCCCCCCCCCAAAAAAAATGAAAATTCCCACATTTCGGCTTCCACATTAACACATCTTCCAAACGATCTCTTACATCTGGAAGCAGCACAATGTTTGATAACATCTGTCGGACCCCCGTCACAACGCTTGATTCCAAAGAGCCAGGTCCCTGTATTTAGGCACAAGGTGGCGACCTTGAGTTCTGGCTTTAGCTGCGGGGCTCCGGCCAGACTGGAGGGGCCACCTCCAAAGCTCCCAAGGAAATTAACTCTCTCTCTAAACTCAGACACTGGGAAACTCACTGAGACAACAGCTTGGCTTTCCCTCCCTGCCACCAGCATGACTGCTGAGCCAATTGAGTCCAAACACTGGGAACCCAGGATGTGGGAAAATCCAGCTGGCTTCGTGGACCCGGACATCTGGATTCCCTAACCCCAGGCCCGCTGAGAGAGGAGCCAGCGGGCGCAAGGAGGCTTGGAAAAGCATTTGGAGGGACTCCTGCCAAGTTATCTCCCTCCTGAACAAACACATGTCCCACTATCTAGAGGTCAACAGAGCCGTGTTTATATATGCATAGGCCATTCCATGGATTAATTAATTAATTCCCTGGGTGGCCTTTGGCCCCTAAAGATCTCACCCCTTGGGGCCTCAGTTTCCTTACCTGTAAAAATGGAAGAATTAAACTAGTTGATTTCTAAAGCTGCTTCCTGCTCCAACTGTTTTCTTAACAATTCTACTGTAGGCGTACAGGAGGAGCACAGGGTGTGACCCTGCTGTCCCCTATCTCAGAGCCTCAGTTGCCTTCTGTCGGTACTATAAGAGCACCGCAGGAGCACAGGGTGTGCCTCTGCTGTGGGCTCTGCTGTGACGCTGGCCCGGGCAAGTCTTCCCCGTCTCTGAGCCTCATTTGCCTTACACTGGCAGAGGAGGAGGTAGACGAGATGACCGTGCAATGCTCCACAGCTCTGATATTTCAGAAACCAGAAGATGTCAATCACACTTCCAAAACCAACACCACCTCAGCAGCACCACCAACTGCCACAACTAGTTCAGGTCACCCTGATCTCCCGCCCTGACCAGTGCAGTCGCGAGCTGGTCCAGCCACATCCACTGCCTCCTCCTCATCCGTCCTCCGTCCTCTGTCCTCCGAGGCATCCAGGGTGATGTTTCTTTTCAAAACACAAGTCTGATCCTATTAGACCCCTGCTGATGTGGATGCCCACCCCCCTCCCGCCCCCATTGTTTTTAGGGTAAAGGACCAAAAGCCCCAAGACAGCCTACAGGACCCCAGAGCTAGCCCCGCCAGCCAACCCCTCAGCATCGCCTCACATCACAAGCACTCCTCCTGCACACCAGCCACCTGGCCTTTTACCTCCTTGATGAACAAGGCTGCCAGCCCCAGAGCCTTTGTTCATGCTGTCCCTTTGCCTAGAATGCTGGTCTGCTTCCTCTCTCTCACCTTGTCCTTCAACTATCGAATTTCTTCTCCTCCCTTAGAGCCCACTTTAAGCACGCCCGCACAGGAGTCCTCCAGGAACGGAGGCTAGCCGGGAATCCCTACTAGCTTCTCCCAAGAGACCACACCCTCTCCTCCACAGCTTTCCTGCCCAGTCCCGAGTGTGTGTTACTTGATGAGCTTGTTTGTTTTCTCTCACCCCTACTCGCCCGGCGTTGATTTACACTCAATAAATATTCCCAAGACGGGTGGATGGAGCTGGGTGTTCTGCCCTTAGGAAGCCCCCGGGCGGTGGGTGGCATCTCTTCCAGCAAACCCTGGCAGAGACGAAGGCTATGCTGGCTCTGACCTAAGTCTTTGAGGCTCCAAGGAGACATCCTGCTGACTGGTGGAAAACTTTGCCCAAGGCAAGCTTGTGACTTCAAGTCAGCTGTGCTCAGAGTTCATCCCCACCGAGGGTGCTCAGAAGTCCACGCCAGAGACCCCTGGGGCCGGCTGCCCTCCCAGCCAGTAGGCAGACAGAGGAGTGGCTCCAGAGCAGCAGTCAGACTCTGGGGGGGGGGGGGGGGGGAAGCCAGAGCTTCTGCTGCCAAAGACAAGATGACCAGATAGATTCCTTGTTCTTTGGAAATGTCTAAAGTACCTCCCCCGCCCCCGCCTCCTTCTACCAACTATCTCACACTGACCATTCACATGGGAATGCAGCCTCCTCCTCCAGGAAGACCTCCTACACCTTCCCACTAGACTAAGGGCCCTATGTCTGGGCATCCCTTTAGCTTTGTACTCAGTACACTGCACAGAAAGTACAGGTTTCTGAAGGCTGCCTGAGGGACAAGACCTAGTCTTTGTCATCTTCGATCACTACCCCGGAACGCAACTATCACTTTGAAAAACTGTCATTGCATAAATAAGGAAACTAGACTCTGAGAGGAACAACGACGTGACCCCAAGGTCACACAACATGTCACTCACCAGCAGAGCCAAGAATACAAACTAGATCTCCTACTTCAATGTGACGTCTTTCCCTGTTGCCTGCCTGGCTTCATAAGGACAAACCCTATTTATGATTCTAGGGACTAGGGCCCCCAAAGACTCGGGATGGGAGCATCCTGAAAGCAAGACCCCGGGACTTTCCCGTGGGGAGAACAGCTGTAGCCTATTATGTCCCCTGCCCACCAGCTGGAGAGGCTGACCCCACTCAGGACTGAGAGTGATGCAAAATCCAACCTCAGTCCCAACGGGCCGTGCGCACACTGTGGCGATCCCTCCCTCTCCACATGCACGACGTCCACTTTCCGGGACACAGAGACTTCTGGTTCTCCCTCCACCCCTACCCCTGATCAGGTGCCAGCTAAGAATCAGCCAGCATTTACGAGGCATCCCCAGACTGTAGGGCACACTTAGATCATAGAATATTTTCTCTGAAAGGGCCTTTTGAATTCCTCTGGCTCCACCATATAAATATACCTATACACCTAGAAAATGGGCTCAAGAGGGCGGCAGTGACTTGCCCAGGTCACTGTGCGAATGACCAGCCAACAGAGCCAGGCTCAAGTCTGCCCCCAAGCCTGCCCCTGTGTCCCAGCAGGTCTCCATCTTCCACTTTGCAGGACTGTGGCTCTGACAAGCAACTTTCCTGAATCTCCCCCGGGCTTGAAAGCAGAGAGGGTCCTGTGAAGTTTCGCTCACTGATGGGAGGGGACATGTCAAGATTCGAACCTCAAATCTGATTTCGTTATTTCCCTGCCTAAAAGGCTTCCATGGGTTTCCCACTAC
>JAPYYM010003511.1:0-11075 GCA_028534135.1 Potos flavus
GATTGCTTTAGGTAGCATAGACATTTTCACAATATTTGTTCTTCCAATCCATGAGCATGGAACGTTTTTCCATTTCTTTGTGTCTTCCTCAGTTTCTTTTATGAGCACTTTATAGTTTCCTGAGTACAGATTCTTTGCCTCTTTGGTTAGGTTTATTCCTAGGTATCTTATGGTTTTGGGTGCAATTGTAAATGGGATTGACTCCTTAATTTCTCTTTCTTCTGTCTTGCTGTTGGTGTATAGAAATGCAACTGATTTCTGTGCATTGATTTTATATCTTAACACTTTACTGAATTCCTATATGAGTTCTAGCAGTCTTGGGGTGGAGTCCTTTGAGTTTTCCACATAAAGTATCACATCATCTACAAAGAGTGAGAGTTTGACTTCTTCTTTGCCAATTTGGATGCCTTTAATTTCTTTTTGTTGTCTGAATGCTGAGGCTAGGACTTCTAGTACTCTGTTGAATAGCAGTGGAGATAGTGGGTATCCTTGTCGTGTTCCTGATCTCAAAGGGAAGGCTGTCAGCTTTTCCGCATTGAGAACGATATTTGCTGTGGGTTTTTCATAGATGGCTTTGATGATATTGAGGAATGTACCCTCTATGCCTACATCATGAAGAGTTCTGATCAAGAAAGGATGCTGTACTTTGTCAAATGCTTTTTCATCATCAATTGAGAGTATCAGATGGTTCTTGTTCTTTCTTTTATTAATGTATTGTATCACATTGATTGATTTGCAGATGTTGAACCAACCGTGCAGCCCACAAAAACGTTATTATTCTTTTTCTCTCATAGGAAAGGGACAAACCATCCTCTATCATCCTTAAAGATAATCAGGAATTTTTTTTCCTTTGAAAGAAACCTTTGCTAAGAAAATAAGATTGCCAGGAAAACAAACAAACAAACAAACAAACAAACAAACCAAAAACCTTTGAGAGAACAAAAAAAGTGGGGAGGAGAGATTTTGAACTTCCGTGTGAGGAACTAAATCAATATAAGGTCAAATAAAAACAGGGACTATTTTCCTCCTACAAACTAATGGATAAAAAGCATTGTAACCTTTGCTCCTTTGCCCTCTTAACTTTCTTTAACTTGAGAAAAAAAATGTGTCATATGTTCCAGGAATTCATGATATTTATTTAATTTTCATTGTGATTATCATAATATGAGCATGTTTACTTCACAATTAAGTCTGGGTTTTCCTTTCATTTTGTTCTTTATTCAGTTGAATATCTAGGATTAGTTACAGGTATCTGGATTTTCAGAACAATATAAAATTTTGTGATTCAGGTATGTTATTTTATTTGACCTCAAAAGAACTTAAAGATATGTGGTGTCATCCTTGCCTAACTAGGTAATATTTAAGATATAAATACAAATGTTATAAGGCAAAAGAAACATATATGAAATGCATCCATTAATTTAAAATAGTAAGCTTTATTTTTATAGGTCATGTTCATATTTTATTAAATCAAAACAAACTTCAAAACATATTTTTAGCTTTTGCTTTTCTCCCAGTGGTCCGTGATACATGGAAACTTTCTCAAACTCACATAGTTTTATGAACATCTTCCTTAGTTCATGTTCCCATATGAATATTAACTGCTTCCCATTGGAGCCTCACAGAGCCCAACTGATATATTTGCCCTCTTTATCTATTTGATACAGTAATCAATGTTGTAAAGAATTAAAAGCAGAGAAAAAAAGGAGAGGTAAGTGGCAGCATACTCAGTATAGCTCCAAATCTCCCTAATTTTCCTTAAGTTAGCAATCTAGCTATCAAATAACATAGCACAGCTTCAAGTATATCTTGTCAAATGAAGAGTATTTAATTATACTTAAAATATCCTCATTGATCAAAAATGTTTTTGCCTTCCTAGCAACTCTACTGTTAAATACCAGTGAAGAAGTCTCTTTTGGAGGCATTTAGATTATTAGCTAGCAGGATGGAGCTCTGAAGGTATATCCAAAGTGTACTGGTATCTGACCTCTTCCTTGAGACTAACTACAGCTCAGTATCTTTTACACCATGTTTCTGTCTGTGTGCTTGGATACTGCTGTGACAGGCAAGAAAGCCCTAGGCAAATTATTCTGCCATTTTACATGATTATCAGGAACTAAGGTGATCAGGTGTTCCAATCTGAAATTGGGCCTATGGTTCTAATAAAAGATGGTTTAGTCTACATCTAAGAAATATAGTTAGTACACAAATATGTTGTAATTTATTTCCTTTTTAAATGAGATGTGGTGACAGTCATTTCAAATAGTCTATCTTGGACAATTCAAAACAAATGATCTTATTATCAGTAACATTTTTTCTCTTAATATAGAGAAAACACATTCAGTAAACATATAATAAATGTCACATATTACTCTGTGCTGGTGATATTGTGTCAACCACAGAAGACATTTCATAACTTCAATTCTATTTCTCATTTTATAGAGAATGTTCTCATATAGAGAGCTAAGTATTTAATTCTTCCAGGAATTATCAGGGTTTTTTTTTTTGTTAGAGAGAGAAAAAGGAGGGGAAGAGAGAAAGGGAGAGAGAGAATCTTAAGGGGTCTCCATTCTCAACATGGAGCCTGATGCAGGGCTTGATCCCACAATCCCAAGATCATGACCTGAGCTGAAATCAAGAGTCAGAAGCTTAAGTGACTGATTAACCCAGGTGCCCCAGGAATTAATCAGTTTTAAGAGCAGCTTTTACTGAGTGCCTGCCATGAGTGGTGGTACCTTTAATCTATGCTGTGATGTAGGAATACTGAGTCCTAGTTTACACATGAATAAAATGAGGCTTTGATACCTTGAGAAGCACTGTCTAAGGTCATATTGCTACTTGTGTAACCAGAATTTATTTTTTTAAGTTTTTTTTTTATTTTATTTTTAAGTAATCTCTACACCCAATGTGGGGCTTGAACTCAACCCCAAGATCAGGAGTTGCACAATCTACCAGCTGAGCCAGCCAGGCACCCGTGGAACTAGAATTTAAAATCAAGTTTCTTTGTCCTAACAGCCTAAGTAGCTCTTCTGCACCTCAATGTATTCATAAAAAGCTTAGTGTAGTTCTTTGTGCAGAAAAATGGACTAAATTAGATTATAAGTAATATTGTTGGATTTTATATGATACTGATGGTGGACTTCAGTCAGGGAAGGAAGAAAGAAAATAGAAAAGAATGGGCTGAGGACAAAAGGGATAGAGAGGTAGGGAGAGGGGGGAAAAAGTGTATGTGGATGGTTATCAGTAAAAGTTAACTAATTTTCCAGTCTACTTTTGAGTCCTAGAATTCTGTGATTCCCTTTTCCCTCCAAACACTAGCACAACAGATGGACTAAATTTCTAATGAATAAATAACTTCTTTGCCTATTTCATAATATGTACCTATTTTACATTTTAAAAAGGCATTTGCTGGTTTAACATCAGTGTACAGAATTGGGAAAACTTACCTAAAGCCATAAGCATGGGGTGCCTGGGTGGGTCAGTCAGTTGAGCATTGGACTCTTTGTTTTGGATCAGGTCAGGATCTCATGGGCTGTGGGATCAAGCCCTGAGTGGAGCTCCCCACTCAGTGGAAAATCTGGTTAAGATTCTCTCTCTGCCCCTCCCCCTACACATGCGTGCCTACTCTCTCCTCTCTCCCTCTCCTCCTACCCCAATGAAATAAATAAATAAATCTTAAAAAAAAAAAAAAAAAGCCATGAGCATGTTTGACCTGAGGCATTCGATTACCCATCAGCAGCCTTCTAATGAAGAAAGTTAACTTCTCACACCTGGACAAGTCTCTAGTGGCATGAACTTTTCCTCCAATGGTAATAAGGTTACACTGATTACCTGAGTAGCTGATGGAGATAAAAGGGCTAGTGGAATGAAATCTTTCAAAAACAATTCCCTTTCCAATTCCTCTTCATGTTAAAATAAAGTGACTCACAAGCATGGTGGCAGCCAATCTCTTTGGGAAAGCAAGCTACATTTTGAATCAATAAGTGGTCCTGCAACCAGCACACAATCCTCCCCCGAACCAAGTTCAGTTAGAACTATTCTTAACCACAAGTAGGGGACCAGGTGTCAGGATTCTCATGCAAAGATGGAGCACTTCTCACTGAGCAGGCCCTATGAGCCTCACCACAGGGTGATGGAATAATACTGTTTGGTCACTAATAAGGAGGCTAAAATGGATCCAAACTCGAAATGGAAAAATATATACTTTTTTAAGTAGAAAAATAAACTTCTGGGGCGCCTGGGTGGCTCAGTGGGTTAAAGCCTCTGCCTTCAGCTCAGGTCATGATCTCAGGGTTCTGGGATCGAGCCCCACATCGGGCTCTCTGCTCAGCGGGGAGCCTGCTTCCCCCTCTCTCTCTGCCTGCCTCTCTGCCTACTTGTGATCTCTCTCTCTCTCTCTGTCAAATAAAAAAAAAAAAGAAAAGAAAAGAAAAATAAATTTCTATTGTTAACAAAGTAAAGAATAGCAAGATGGGTTGGGAAGAAAGCCTTTCTCACTGCTTTACTCAACAAATCATCTTTGTTTTCTGAGATGCCCACAATGCCTAAAGCTATGGTTTTCAAACTGCAGTTTGTTACAATTATCTGGAAGTTCCAGCTTGTGCTGTAATTTGTATGAATGGAAAGAGAGAGAGCAAAAGAGAAGAAACAGACTCTTGACTATAGAGAACACACTGATAGTTACCAGAGGGGAGGTCGGTGGGGGGATGGGTGAAATAGGTGATGGAGATTAAGGAGGGCACTGTGATGAGCACCAGATGTTGTATGGAAGTCTTGAATCAGCATATTTTACACCCGAAACTAATATAACACTGTATATTAACTAACTGGAATTTAAATAAAAACTTAAAAAAAATCATCTGGAGCTATCTCAAAAACTGGTAGAGGTGTGTTAAATCTCGTGAACCTGCATTTTTTTAGTCAGTTTTCTAGGTAGTTCTGAGTTAGACAGTCTGAATACCATTGTCTGAAAACATTGCCCAATAAAGAAAGAAAAAAAAACTTTCTTTTTTTAATTGCCAAATCCTCTCTAATAATAAAACTATGAAAATATGAAAGGGACTTATTTCTCTCAACAAACTTATTTCATTTTCATAAGTTTGCTGACGTGCAACTGTTAGTATCTTACACTTGAGAATTATAGACATGCTTACATGCAGCTTTTAAACAAAAATTAGAATCACATTAGACAGCATGATTAGCACAAGACATCTAACATCAAGGTGATTATGTCACTGGGTTGTCAAAAAATGCTGTACTATGGAGAAACAGGATTTTATTCAGCTGTGCTTAGTTTATAATCAACTTTTATTGAGTCCTTATTATAATGAGTTTGCAACTTAATGGTAAACTTTTGAAAAGACTTGGATATGTCTAGTAAAACTGAGCTAGGAGGATAATACCTCATATATTTCCAGGAAATAGTACCACATTGATGAGAGATAAATCCAATTTCCACAGAATAGAATTCCTGCTTTGTCTCTCTCATGTGGCTTGTATTTCTTTTTTTAACTAGCATTAATGGATAAACTGGAAAATGAAGTAAAAAACGGAGGCTATTGCCACTGTTCAAGGCAAGAATACCCAAACCAATCTTGAAAAAAACCTTATTTTTAAGCTTGATTCACATGTCCCCTTTTCAAAACATTAAAATGCTGCAGATATCAAGACAGTATAATATAGGCATAAGACTAGACATAACAGAATGGAATTTAAAGTCTAAAATAAATCTTCATATTCCTGGTCAGTTTATTTTTAAGAAGGGAATGCCAAGATAATTAAATTAAAAAAGAATAACCTTTTCAACAGTGCTGGAACAACTGAATATCCAATTAAAATGACTTTGAGCCCCATCTCTCACCATATTAAAAACAAACATTTACTCAAAATGGGTTATAGACCTAGACTTAAAACTATAAAAATCTTAGAAGAAAACATTGGAGTAAATTTTCCTGAATCTTGGGTTCAGTAATTGTTTCACAGATATGACTCCAGAAGCATGAGCAACAAAACAAAACAAAAACAAATGGTTTCATTAAAATTAAAACTTTTGTGATAAAAAGAATAACACCAGTAAGTAAAAAGAAAACCCACATAAAGGAAAATACTTGTAAATTATATTTGATAAAATAGTTTTATCTAGCATATACAAAAGCTCTCACAACTCAATTATAAGAGGACAAATGACCCAAAGAATAAAAGGACAGTATTATGATCAGACATCTTGCCAAAGAAGATATATACATTATCAATAAGCACATAAAAGATGCTCAAGCCAGCATTACTCTGATACCAGAACCAGACAAAGATACTATAAAACAAACAAACAAAAATTAAACAAACAAACAAAAATATTAGAAGGATCATTTACCATGATCAAGTGGGATTTATTCCAGGAATGCAAGGATAGTTCAATATATACAAATCAATCAACATGATGCATCAAATTAACTAAATGAAGAATAAAATCATATAATCATCTAAGTAGATGCATAAAAAGCATTTGACAAAATTCAACTTCCATTTACAATAAAAAAATTTCAACAGAGTGGGTACAGGAGAAGCATACTTCAATATAATAAAGGCTATATATGAAAAAGTCATAGCTAAAATCATACTCAATGGTGACAAGCTGAAAGTTTTTTCTCTAAGATCAGGAACAAGACAAGGATATTTCTTCTCACTACTTTTATTCAACAGTATTGGAAGTCCCACCCATAGCAATCAGACAAAAAAAAAAAAAAAGAAAGAAAGAAAGAAAAAGAAATACAAGGCATACAAATTGGTAAGGAAGAACAAAACTATCACTAATTGCATATGACATGATAGTATATATAAAAAACCCTAAAGACTACACCAAAAAAGCTAATAGAACTAATGCATGAATTTAGTAAATTTGCAGGATGCAAGATTAATATGCAGAAATTTGTTTCATTGCAATACACATCAATAACAAGCAGCAGAAAGAAAAATTAAGAAAACAATCCCATTTACAATCATATGAAAAAATAAAATGCCTAGGAATAAATTTAACCAGGAAGTGAAAGACTTATATTTGAAAACTGTAAGACATTGATGAAAGAAATTGAAGATGACACACAAAAAAATGGAAAGATATACAATGCTCATAGAACAAATATTGCAAAAATGTCTATACTACCCAAAGTAATCTACAAATTCAATGCAATTCCTATCAAAATCCCAATGTATTTTTTTTCAGAGCTAGAAGAAATTATCCCAAAATTTGTACAGAACCAAGACCCCAAATAGTCAAAGGAATCTTGAGACAAAAGAACAAAGCTGGAAGTATCACAATCTCAGATTTCAAGATTTACTACAAAGCTACAATTATCAAAAAAGTGTGGTACTGGCACAGAAATAGACACATAGGTCAATAGAACAGTATAGATAGCTCAAAAATAAATCCACACTTACATGGTCAATTAATCTATGACAAAGGAGGCAAAAATACACAATGAAGAAAAGGTAGTCTTTTCAATAAATGGTGCTGGGAAAATTGGACAGCTACATGCAAAAGGGTGAAACTGGACCACTTTCTTACACAAAAATAAACTCAAATAAACTCAAAATGAATTAAAGATCTAAATGTGAGACCTAGAAGCATAAAACTCTTAAAAGAAAACATAGGCAGCAATCTTTTGGACATTGGTCTTAGCAACATATTTATGAATATGTCTCCTTGGGCAAAGGAGACAAGAGACAAAATGAACTATTCAGCCGACAACAAAATAAAAAGCTTTTGCACAACAAAGGAACCCATCAACAAAATGAAAAGGAAACTACTGAAAGGAAGCAGGTATTTACAGATTGTGTATCTGATAAGGGGTTCATATCCAAAATATATAAAGAATTCATAAAACTCAACACTAAAAAACAAATAATCCAATTAAAAAATGAGCAGAGGACCTGAGGGTGTGTGTGTGTGTGTGTGTGAGTGTGTGTGTGTGTGTGTGTGTGTGTGTGTGTGTGTGTGTATATATTCCCCCCCCCCCCAGAGAGACACAGATGGCCAACAGACACATGGAAAGATTCTCAGCATCACTAATCATCAAGAAAATGCAAATCAATGCCACAATGAGATATCACCTCACACTAGTCAGAATGGCTAGTATCAAAAATACAGAGACTAGGGGTGCCCGGGTGGCTCATTCAGTTAAATGTCTGCCTTTGGCTCAGGTCATGATCTCAGGGTCCTGGGATCCAGCCCCACATCAGGTTTCCTGCTCAGCAGGGAGTCTGCTTCTCCTTCTCTTTCTGCCCCCCTGACTCACATGTTCTCACCCTCTCTCTCCCTCCTCCTCTCTCTCTCTCAAATAAATAAATAAAATCTTTCAAGACATGTCTCCAAAGGCAAAGGAAACAAAAGTGAAAATGAACTTTTGGGATTTCATCAAGATAAAAAGCTTCTGCACAGCAAAGGAAACAGTCAACAAAACAAAGAGGAAACCCACGGAATGGGGGAAAATATTCGCAATGACACTACAAAGGACTGACATCTAAGATCTATAAAGAACTTCTCAAACTCAACACCCAAAAAACAGATCATCATGTCAAAAAATGGGCAGAAGACATGAATAGATACTTTTCACAATGGAGAATGGTTCCATACATACAAATGGCTAACAGACACATGAAAAAATGTCCATCATCATTAGCCATCAGGGAGATTCAAATCAAAACCACACTGAGATACCACCTTACACCAGTGAGAATGGCCAAAATCAATAAGACAGTAAACAACAAATGTTGGATGTGGAAAAGGGAGAACCCTCTTCCACTGTTGGTGAGAATGCAAGTTGGTGCAGCCACTTTGGAAAACAGTGTGGAGATTCCTCAAGAAATTAAAAATAAAGCTACCCTATGACCCTGAAATTGAACTACTGGATATTTACACCGAAGATACACATGTAGTGAAAAGAAGGGCCATCTGTACCCCAATGCTCATAGCAGCAATGGCCACAATAGCCAAACTGTGGAAAGAGCCAAGATGCCCTTCAACAGACGAATGGATAAAGAAGATATGGTCCATATATACAGTGGGATATTATGTCTCCATCAGAAAGGATGAATACCCAACTTTTGTATCAACGTGGATGGGACTGGAGATTACTCTGAGTGAAATAAGTCAAGTAGAGAAAGTCAATCATCATACGGTTTCACTTACTTGTGGAGCATAAAGAATAACATGGAGGACATTAGAAGGAAAGGAAAAGTGAATTGGGGTAAATCGGAGGGGTAAATGAAGCATGAGAGACTGTGGACTCTGAGAAACAAACTGAAGGTTTGGGAGGGGAGAGGGGTGGGAAGATGGGTGAGCCTGATGGTGGATATTAAGGAGGGCATGTATTGCATGGAGCATTGGGTGTGGTGCATAAATAATGAATCTTGGGACACTGCAAAAATAAAATAAAATTAAAAAATAATACAAAGAACAAGTGTTGGCTAGGGACTAGAGAAAAGGGAACACTGGTGCACTATTGGTGGGAATGTAAATTGTTGTACCCACTCTGGAAAACAGTATAAAGATTCCTGAAAAAACTAAAGATAGAGGGGCATCTGGGTGGCTCAGTCATTAAGCGTCTGCCTTTGGCTCAGGTCATGATCCCAGGGTCCTGGGATTGAGCCCTGTATCGGGCTTCCTGCTCAACATGTTTCTCCCTCTCCCTCTCCTGCCCTCCCTGCTTGTGTTCCCTTTCTTGCTGTGTCTCTCTCTGTCAAATAAATAAATAAAATCTTTAAATAAAAAAATAAAAAAAAAAACTAAAGATAGAAGTACCATGTTCATTGCAGCATTATTTACAATAGCCAAGTTATGGAAGCAACTTAAATGGCCATCAATAGATGAATGAATAAAGAACATATGGTATATATACACAATGGAATATTACTCATCCATAAGAAACAATAAAATGTTGCCATTCATGACAACGTGGGTGGACCTAGAGGATATCTTGCTAAGTGAAATAAGTCAGAGAAAGACAAATATCATATGATTTTACTTATATGTGGAATCTAAAAACCAAAGAACAACAATAGCAAAGGAGGAGGAGGAGAGGGAGGGGAAGAGGAGGAGGAGGAGGACTTACAAAAACCAAATTGGTGATTGACAGAAAGGAGGAGGTTAGGGAGTAGGGGAATAAGTGAAATAGGTGAAGGAGTTTAAGAGGTACAGACTTTCAATTATAACATTTATATAAATAAATCAGGGGATGAAAAGTCTAGGATCAGGAGTATAATCCATAATATTATAACAATTTTGTGGGGTTACAGAGGGTAATGCACTTATCATGGTGATGATTTTGTAATGTATGTTACTGTCAAATTGTTATGCTGTACACCTGAAACTAATGTAATATTATATGTCAACTATACTTCATTTTAAAAAAAGAAGATATTCAACGTCATGAATCATTGGGGAAATGGAAATCAAATTTATAATGATACATCTCTTTGCACTCACTAAGATGGTTAAAAAGAAGAAAAAACATAGCTTGTATTTGTGAGGATGTAGTGTTGTTGGATATCATTCACTGCTAGTAGGAATGGAAAATTTCACAGCCACTTTGGGAAATGTCTGGCAGTTCCTCAATAACTTAGTTGCAATATGACCCAACAATTGCACTTTTAGGTATATATTCAAGAGAAATGAATACATACATCCACAAAAAACTTGCATAGAAATGTTGATAGTAGCATTATTCATAATAGCCAAAAAGTGGAAACAGCTCAAATGTTTATTAACTGAAGAATGGATACAAAGTTGTATATTTTTACAGTGGAATGTTATTTAACAATAAAAAATACAGTTCTGACACACGCTATAACATGGATAAAACTTGAAAATGGTCCATATATACAATGGAATATTATGCCTCCATCAGAAAGGATGAATACCCAACTTTTATTTTAACATGGACTGGACTGGAAGAGATTATGTTGAGTGAAATAAGTCAAGCAGAGAAAGTCAATTATCATATGGTCTCACTTACGTGTGGAGCATAAGGAAAAACATGGAGGACATTGTGAGAGGGAGGGGAGGGATGAATTGGAGGAAA
>JAPYYM010003512.1:0-11075 GCA_028534135.1 Potos flavus
GTTCTGTTGACTGTTTCCTTTGCTGTGCAGAAGGTTTTTATTTTGATGAAGTCCCAAAAGTTCATTTTTGCTTTTGTTTCCTTTGCCTTTGGAGACATGTCCTGAAAGAAGTTGCTGTGGCTGATGTCGAAGAGGTTACTGCCTATGTTCTCCTCTAGGATTTTGATAGATTCCTGCCTCACGTTAAGGTCTTTTATCCATTTTGAGTTTATCTTTGTGTATGGTGTAAGAGAATGGTCAAGTTTCCTTCTTCTATATATAGCTGTCCAATTTTGCCAGCACCATTTATTGAAGAGACTGTCTTTTTTCCGCTGGATATTTTTTCCTGCTTTGTCAAAGATTATTTGACCATAGAGTTGTGGGTCCCTATCTGGGCTCGCTACTCTGTTCCACTGGTCTGTGTGTCTGTTTTTGTGCCAGTACCATGCTGTCTTGGTGATCACAGTGTAAGCAATACATTCAATCATTCATATATTTTAAGTTACTGTACTCTAAGATAAAATTTTTTTCTGAGTTTTCGTTCATTCCTGTTGACCTACATGGTACTTGACAAGTAAAGTAAAGATTTAAACTCAGGGCAATGGCCGTCTGCAATTTTGAAGTGACTATGTGGATTTAGTAATTTCTAGGGGAACCAAAATTAAAATTTACATATGGGATATGATTCTCCATTTAAAAACAAATTCAGCTATGGAAGGATTATTTGGGTAAACCCTTCACGAGTTCAGTATACAAGAATGTGATGGGTCATATATGTGTTGTGTTATTCAGAACAATTCCAGTGGAAGCCAAAATACAGGAAAAGATTTGAGAAAGAGCTGAGTCACTTAAGAAAATAGTAATAATATTCTAGAAATAATCTATAAATTAATGGACATGAAATATCATAAAGAGAAAGGGATGGGCAAAATGGTAACAAAAAAATTAACTGGTTTAAGGAGATGCAAATGGCATGAGGAAAACTTTTGAGGTGAGGAGATTTCTATATCTTCATTATGGCAGTGGTTAAATGATTATATATGGATCAAAGTTCACCAAACTAAAAACATGTATTGGTGAATTTTAGTATATATAAATTATACCTAAATAAAGAAGTGGGAGAGGGGAGAGTGTCAACTGTCTTAATAACAATTGTGTTAAGTAGTTGGAGTTGGAAGCACCCACTCTAGATGCCATTATACTACTGGGCAGACCCAACTAGGTCTGTCAGCAGGGCAGTGTTTATTGTTAAATGAGCTTTTTCATAGAAAACTCTGACTGAATATTATGATTTTTAGAATTCTTATACTTAGAAATATGTCCTGTAATGAATCCAGTGGAGCAGGTTAAGAGATTGAGACTGACATTAAAAAAAATATATTTTTAAGTTGTTGGTAAACATCATTGTGTGTGTGTGTGTGTGTATACATATATACGTGTGTAAATGTATATGAGGTTTTGACTTGATTAGTATTTTAATATTACACATTTACAAATCATCACATAGTATCAGATTTCTATATTCTTCCTGATACTATAATTATAGTTCCATTAGCAAATGTAAGAATGAGGCAATAATGTTAATACACAAAATTAAATTGCAGATTAACTCATTGCCATAGAAGGCAGATGAGACTGTAAAATTTAATCATAATTTGTTTTGAAGAACATTGCCTTAGAATTTTTTGTACAACAATATTTAGTTAACATCTTTGATGTCAAACACATGTGAGGAATTACATAATGCTTCCAACTTAAGAAAAAGTAACTTTATTTTTGAAGTTGTTTTAACTTTATATAAGCCTACTAATTTTAATAAAAATTCAAATTTAACTATGGTTTTGGACACTGAAATAGATTTTTATATGTATGTTCTATGAATTGAATTCTTGGATTACTTTTTTTTTAAAGTCACAGATTTCTTTCAAATGCCAAGAAGAACAAATGATGTATAGAGGTAAACAGCTAATAAAAAAAAAAACTGCAGCTACATAAAGTGAAGTTAAGGCAAAATTATCAATAACTTTACATTTTTTATGTTGATTGAAGTTAGTGAGGTTTTCTACAGTTAGCAATCACTGTGCTAGGCATGGATTCATTCAGAGATGAATAAATAGTATTTGACTTTTAGATACAGTTTTATTTCTACTTTTCCAGTCTAAATACACTTTATTGCCTTTTCTTGTCTTATAGAATTAGCTAGGACTTCCAAGTTGTTGAAAAGGAGGGGTCAGAGGGTATTTCCTTATCTTTTCCTGATTTTATTGGGAAATTTTCTAGTTTCTGTGTTCAATGTAATAATATTTAAGTTGTACTTGTTTTGACTGGCAATATTTCACATAGTTAGAAATAGTAGCCCTATATCGTCAAGATAATAATTTTCTAGTTTCTATTTCTACTTTCCAGTCTAAATACAGTTTATTTCCTTTTTTTGTTTTGTCAGATTAGCTAGGACTTCCATATTGTTGAAAAGGAGTGATCAGAGGGTACTTCCTTACTTTTTTTTAATTGGGAAATTTTCTAGTTTCTCATCATTAAGTATTATGCTTGCTATAAAGGTTTTTGTTGATGTCTTTTATCCGTTTAGGAGTTTCCTCTGTATCGCTGAAAGTTTTTATCATAAGTGGGTATTTGTTTCATCAGATTTTTTCCCCTACATTTATTGATATGATCATGTGATTTTGCTTTTTTAGCTTGTTGATGTAATGGACTGTATTAATTGATTTTTAAATGTTGAACAAATCTTACATATCTGGGATGTATCTACTTGGTCGTGGTGCATAAATCTTTTTGTACAATATTGAATTTGTTTTGCTGATATTTTGTTGTGGATTTTTGCATCTATATTCATGGGAGATACTGGTTTGTAGTTTTCTTGTAATGTCTTTTCTGATTTTGGTATTAAGATAATGCCGGCCTAATAGAATGAATCTAACATATTCCCTCTGCATCAATTATCTGGAAGAGATTGTAGAAAGTTGGTGCAATTTCATCCTTAAATGTTTAGTATAATTCACCAGTGAATCTAGCTGACAAGTTTTCCCATTTATTATCCATTTATTATATTTTTATATAATTTGTGAGAGAAATGTATTAAACCTGTTTGCTATGTTTCTTCAGAAGCTAACAATGTATGAGTTAATTGATAAAAAGAGAGATTCATTTTTCTTTTCAGAAGATATACTTTTTGCCAGTGGGAAAAGCTAGAAGGGCAACAGACAGGTAGTTCAGAAATGAAATATAACACTTGCCAACAGTCCAGATGACATATCATTAAAAATCTGGGTTAAGGAAATCATGAGGGGATATTTATGAGAGAATTAGTTGCTGATTGTGCTTCCTAAGCCAAGGAAGAGTAAATATTTTAGAAATATCAACTGGTCAGATAAATAAAATGCTTCAGAGAGATAATTTGAAGACTAAGAATAGATCATTAAATTTGGTATTCAAGGGATCACAGATGACCTTAAAAAAAAAAAAGTTTCATAAGTGTGGCAGAAAGATCAGCCAAATTCCTGCTAATGACTTCTTTGTGTAAAATTTGTAGTAATTGACTTGCTAATACCCAGTCCTTTGAATTTGATTCTTACAATAAGTTAAAGACCCGATATACTATGGCATTCCTAGTTTACCTACAATGTAATACTGTTTAAATTGCACTTGTTTTGACAGGCAATATTTCACATAGGTAGAAATAGCAGCCCTATATCATCAAGAAAATATATTTAACAAACATTAATATTGGGTATATAAAAAACTGACATAAAGGGATAAGAAATAATTCAAGTATGGTCTCAGGGATAGGTATTTATTCCCATTTCTTAATTCTCTGTATTTTCTTCATTGGATTCAATTAGACTGGAGGACTTATAAATCCTTGAAGCACGTTAGAGAACCCTCTATAAGAGAACTTTCATTGAAAAATGTAATGTTACACTTTAACTTTACTACAAAGAGTAGTATAATTGACCTTCTTTTTACTATAAAACTCTAATTGGGTTTTTGACTCTTATATTGAACATATGCCAAAGGTACAATGATAAGACTATGTCAGGTGGTTTTAAGGGCAATTGACACTGACAGAGACTAAGGATCAGAGCAGAGATAGAAAATATGCCAGGCACTGCAGGATAACTTTGGTTGACGTTCTGATTGTTAATTAGGTCAGAACAACTGAATGGGGACAATTTATTTTGAAAACAGAATAAAAATAATATAGTTTCTATGTGATTCCTGGGGCTATGATTATACTCCTTCAGGATGTGTGTGATTTTTCACCTATCCTTATAAAAAAAGTATAATCTATAGTATGGCTTAATGTATCCCTCCTTATTCCTTATATTTTTTTCAAAGTAACAAGTATGTATCCATTGGTTTACCAGTCTTTTCCAAATCAACATAAAGTTCTGAGGTCAATTTTATATTTTATTGTTGAATCAATTCATGATCATACAAATCCTATATTCTTACTATATTCTAAAATATGTTCCCAATTTTTTGTCACTTAAAAATTATAATATCAATTCTGTTTTTCATTAAAATAATTATTATGTTAGAGAAATCAATATTACATGATTTGATATGCAAAAGTATTGCATAGGGGAAGGAGTTTAGGCTGTGATGACCATCTAACCTTAAGATAAATTCTGGGTCTACTACTTTAAGAGTTGTGTGTCTTTGAGTAAGATTCTTTCTGAATTTGAATTTTCTGTTGTATCAAATGGAGATAATTGATGCTCTTAAGTTAATCTCGATATTCCTTAGAATAGTTCTACTTAATATTGTGAAATGGTATTGAATGAAATTCTGATAGACAAATCTTGAAAACTACACTTAAAAATTAGTCTCTTCTTCTGTTTTATACTTTTAATTATTTATTATAAATTTAAATATGTTTTAAATATGGTGAAATTATACAGTGAAATATGTTTATCTTGTTTTTAGAGTTCGATGAACTTTGATAAATACATACACCTTGGTAATGCACAGTACTATCAGGATATGGAACAGTAGAGTTCAGAAGTGAATTTTAAAAGAATAAGAAAAAAGAGGAAGAGGAGGAGAAGGAAGAGGAGTCCTGGCAGAGCTAATTATTTGTGAGCTTACCAGGAAAACATTTAAGAACTACTGATAGTTGCTAGTTTCTGTTAACTGAGCAACCTGAGCTAAACAGTATGTTTTTTTGTTTTCATTTTTTGTTTTTTACTGAGTCTACTTCATGGAAGGAATTATTTTTAATATTGGGATCTCAATAGCCCTGTTTATTTTTCTTATTTTTTTTAACGTAGATCATAGTTGGTACTTAATAAATGTTTGGGAGAAGCCAAGCAATTAGGGCATCATGGAAAATAAATGGCAGAGTTATTTAAATTAGTGATTGAAGGAAAATATGAAGATATTTTGTCTTTTAAAGAATAAGTAATTGTATTTAGAATTTCTGCATCATTCTGAGCAATATTCCTTGATCTTTCTGTTAATAAATTTCATTTTAAAGGAAGGTACCCTAAAATATTTAACAGAACCTACTTGAACATCCATCAGACATATTTCTGCTTCTAATAAGTATATATAAGCTGTGGTGGACTATCATTTCCACTATTTCAGCCAGGAAAAAAATAGCTACTGCAAACGTCATATCATTGCAGAAGACATTAGAAAAGATTCCTTCCCAGTTAAGTGAAAGCCTCATCTACGCCCGTCCTTTTTTTCCTCAGAGGGTATTTGCAGATCTGGGCATGCACTGTGGATCAGGCTTGCCATAAGCAGAAGGACTCTGCTGGCATAAAGATAAGCCAGTAGGGCTTTTGATTGCTGCATTGGCAGTTGTGACAGTTTGGAATCTGGAGAGCCTAAATGCAGAGCTGCCAATTCTCTCCCACTGGACTTCAGAGTTGGGAAGGAAACATGGAATGAAATTCCATACAGTTGAACAGTACTTAAAAGTCAAAGTCCTGGCAGAGAGAGGGGTGTTCAATAAACATATGATTGGTCATATCTTTATGATCTTTGAAACCAGAGTGAAAATGAGACTAATGAAGTCTTCAGCCCATCCCTGGCTATACTTAGTTCTTAACTGGATGCAGGTGATCAGTTAATCGCTGTCCACAGGAAAAAGAAAAAAAAAGTATGCTATCTCAGGGGAAATGCACCTCAAATTTAGCCTTTTTTAGAAATAATATCTGCCATTTATTAAAAATTGGGAGACATATTAAGAAGCTAGGATATGTGACCCAATGTAAAAAAAAAAAAAAATTGGTCCAAGGAAAAAAGCCAATAGCACCATGCATTTACATGATTTATATGTTGAATTTGGCAGAAAAGGTCTTGGTATTATTACTATAAATATGTTAAAGAAAATAGGGAAAAGGTTAAATATGTTGGATAAAAATTGATAATTTCAACAGATACATTCTATTTATTTAAAAAGAATCAAATATGCAAACTAAAACTGAAACAAACCTAATTAGAAACCTCAATTTCTAATGAAATTTAGGATTCATTAGATGTATTCAGCATCAGAGGAAAACAGCAGAAGATCATTAATTTGCAGAAGAAAATCAATAGAAACTATCAAAACTTAAGCTCAGAGAAAAATAATGAAAAAAAAGTATACACGTAAGAGTCCAAAAAGAAAGGAGAGAAAGAATACAGTAAGAAATTATGTTTTTAGGAATAATTGTGAACAATTTTCCAAAACTGGTGAGAGATCAACCATACATTAAAGAATTTCATTAAATTCCAAGAAATATTTTTGAATTAATTTGGGAAGGGAATCAATTTGCTGCAAATAAAAGATAAAGAGAAAATCTAAAAAACTGATTGAGGGAGGAAAAGCAAATTATTGCTTTAGTGTTGAAAGGCAACACTAAACCTGATGGCAGAATCATGGAAACCAGGAGACAATAAAATGACATCTTAAATGTCATAAAAGAAAAATTTTCTCCTTAGAATTCTATAACCAGCAAAAATATCCTTGAACAATCAAGATACAATGTGGATGTTTTAAACAAACAGAAGTTGAGAGAATTTGTTACCAACAGAGCCACCCTACTATTAATAGTCAAGAAGATCATAGAGCTGAATCTAAATGATCTTAGGTAAAAGCAGAAAATTTAAGGAAAGAATAAAGAACACCCAAAATGTTAATTATGTAGGTTGAAACAAGTAATGTCGATGATTATTAAAGGAGCAACAATAGCAATGTCTTATAGCTTTTTTCATCAAAAAAATTGCAGACTTAAAATAATTTTATTAATAATTAATAATACACTGTTTTTTTGGTATGTAGTTCTATGAGTTTTAAAATATGGATAGATTCATATAAATATGACTACATAAAAGATGTACAGTAATTTCCCTCTAAAACTTCCTTGCATATTTCAGATTACTTGATATATTCAGGATTTAATCCTTCATTGAATATGTGATGTTAAGATATTTTCTTCCAGGGGCGCCCAGGTGGCTCAGTGGGTTAAGCCTCTGCCTTCAGCTCAGGTCATGGTTTCAAGGTCCTAGGATCAAGCCCTACACTGGGCTCTCTGCTCAGCAGGGAGCCTGCCTCCCCCTCTCTCTCTGCCTGCCTCTCTGCCTACTTGCGATCTCTCTCTCTGTCAAATAAATAAATAAAATCTTTAAAAAATTAGAAAAATACGTAATTGCTATAGGTAAAGATTTATTAGACAAAATACATAAAAATAAGTATCTGTAGAAGAAAACACAAATTTAACTTAATCAAAATTGAAACGTCTTCAAAAAAATTAAAATTGTCTTCATAGATATCATTAAGGAAATGAAAAGGCAAGCTACATACATTGGGATAAAATGAAAAGACTTGATACATGTGCCAAAGTCTTATGTCAGAATATATAAGGGAGCCTGGGTGGCTCAGTGGGTTCAGCATCCGACCTTTAAGACTCTTAATCTCAGCTCAGGTCATGATCTTAGGGTCCTGAGATAGAGCCCTGCATCAGGCTCTGTGCTCAGCAGGGAGTCTCCTTGACATTCTCTCTCTCCCTCTGACCCTTTCCCTCATTCTCTCTCTCTCTCTCTCTCAAATAAATAAATAGATAAATCTTATATATAATATATAAGATATATATTATAAATATATATTTAAAACTCTTACAACTCGAGGCACCTAGGTGGCTCAGTCAGTTAAGCGTCTGCCTTCGGCTCAGGTCATGATCTCAGGGTCCTGGGATTGAGCCCCACATCAGGCTCTCTGATCCTCAGAGGGTCTGCTTCTCCATCTCCCTCTGCCCCTCCTCCAACCAGTTCATGCTCTCTCTCTAATAAATAAATAAAAAATCTTAAAAAAATAAAATTCTTACAATTCATTATGAAGAAGACAGAGAACCTAATGAAAATACCCAAATATTTGAACTGGTACTTCATGAAAGAAGCTGGGCAATTAGCCAACACTTTAACATCAGTAGTTATTATGGATATGTAAATTAAAACCACAGTGGGATTCTACTCTATAACTTCTATAAAGGTTAATCTAACAACGCTAATAATACTAAGTATTGGAGAAGTTATAGTACTATTGATATTCTCATACATACCTTAGAAAATTGTACAACCATTTTAGAAAAATGTTCAACAATTTTTAGTTGTGCAAGTTTATAATTTATAAAATCCAGAAATTAATGTGAATGATCAGAAAAGGATTTACACAAGAAATTCTACAAAAGCATTATTCATAATAACCCCAAACTGGAAATAATTCAATGTTCATCAATAGGTAAATGATAAACAAACAGTGGTACACAGTATATCATTCCATTTTTTTGAATGTCTAGAATAGACAAATTGATAGAGATAGAAAGTAGCCAGGGGCTAGGGTTAGAGGTTATCAAGACTGATTACTAAAGGGCATGTGGTTTCTTCTTGAAGGAATGAAAATGTTCTAAAAGTAGACAGTGGCGATAGTTGCACAATTCTGAGGATATCCTAAAAACCACTGAATTGAGTGATTATAAAAGAGTGAATTTCATGATGTGTGAAATTTCATGATGTATTATTTTATTATAATAAAACTTCTAAGAAATAAACTATGTTAAAAGAATAAGATGGATTACGACATAGCAGTTGAGGAGAGTGAAGAACTGGCACTCACCAAAGATGGCTTAATCTAAAAAATATACTAATCAAAGGAACCAGAAACAAAAGTACATACTTTCTACTCCATTTATATTAACTCAAGAAGAGGCAAAGTACATAGATGATGGAAAAGAATAGTTAAGGTAGTCATAAGTCAGAGTAAATGTAGGTATTCTGGAAGGTGGGATAGATATGAAAGGGGCATTTTAGTGTATCTTAGGGAAATATTCTATAACTGTTTGGTGATTATATAAGTGCATATATAAATAAATAAACATTTCTGACACATACACTGAGGATTATTACACTTCATGCAAGTCATCGCATGTATAATATCCCGAAAAAAGTCAACACCACTTGTTATACTGTAAAGTTATATATGGAATTATGTAATATAATATTGTTTCTTTTTACAGAAAACTCCAATTGTTATAAACAATTACTTTTCTCTACCTTATCATTATCTTTTATGTACTTGTCCATACTTTTTAACAGCAAATAGTACAGTTTCTTACTCTTTCCTTTTTGTGACCTTGATGAGAGTGTGGCTGGGAAAAAGCTTACTTAGCACACTCTGAACAGCTTCAGGTTTAAAGAATATCACTTGTTCTGGATAATACTTTTACTGTGACTCTATTTGTAACCATTCCAAAAGAGAAAAAAAATATAATATTGAAGTAATGTGTACTAAACTATGCTTAGGACGTTATAAATGAAAATTATTCTATAAAACACAACTGAATGAAAAGAGAGAAATATGAGTCTGCAGTAATACATTAAAAATATATATGGTAATCAGTGGTGGGTGGAATTTTTCAGAAGTAATTCAAATGCTAATGAATCTGGTCAAATCTTTCAGCTGGGAAATGAGTGGACCTGTTTTTGTTTTTTGCTCTGCCAGCTTCCAATTTCTCTCGGCTGAGAAAATCCTTTTATGAATTAATAAAAGCTTTCCAGACTGAAAATAGGGGGCTATACAGCTTAATGGCTAGAATGTGTTGCCAAGATTTTGTAATTTAGACAGTTTGTTATGACTAGAACAATGCTCCAATGCATTGAACTTTAATGTTGAAATGTCAGCTTCCTACTGAGCAGTTCTGGAGTTAGGCTTACACCTGCTTGCTTTTAGAAGACCTGTTGTTTGCATCCACCTCTAGCAAGCAGAATTTTGAAGTCAGAATGATAATAATATTAGGCACTTTTCATCTTCCAAGCATGGTAAAACATGGTAAAGCATGGTATTACTTTAGTAATAAAACTTGTGCATACACCAAATACCCTCCATTTTCAATATTGGAATAAAAATAGAAAAGGAGCAGGGAGATTCAAAAATCTGGAAGGAAAAGGCCAATAAACCATTGCCTTTTATCTTGAATTCAAGCCTTTTCAAAACAATAGGTGTTTACTTCTCCTGGAGAAATATCATGATTTTTTTTTTTTTAAGCTCTATCTTCTTTTTTTCCAATTAATTTAATTTTATTTTTTCAGTGTTCCAAGATTCACTGTTCATGTACCACACACAGTACTCCATGCAATACTTGCCCTCCTCAATACCCACCACCAGGCTTACCCAACTCCCCACTCCTCTCCCCTCCAAAACCCTCAGTTTGTTGCTCAGAGTCCACAGTCTCTCTTGGTTCACCTCCCCCTCTGATTTCCCCCAATTCACTCTTCCTTTCCTTCGTCCAATGTCTTCCATGTTTTTCCTTATGCTCCACATGTAAGTGAAACCATATGATAACTGACTGTCTCTGCCTGGCTTATTTCACTCAGCATAATCTCTTCCAGTCCTGTCCATGTTGATACAAAAGTTAGGTATTCATCCTTTCTGATAGAGGCATAATATTCCATTGTATATATGGGCCATATCTTCTTGATCCATTCTTCTGTTGAAGGGCATCTTGGCTCTTTCCACAGTTTGGCGATTGTGGCCATTGCTGCTATGAACATTGGGGTACATGTGGCCCTTCTTTGTACTACATCTGCATCTTTGG
>JAPYYM010003513.1:0-11073 GCA_028534135.1 Potos flavus
CACGTCCACGCTGCTTGCGGCCTCCTTCTCTAGGGCTTGTACCTGGCTCAGGAGGCCCTGGAGTTCTTGCTGACTTCCCTGCAGAATTTCAGTGCTCTCAGGGGCCCCTTGCTGGGAACCTGCCATGGGCCCCTGTCCTGGGGGACTGGGACCCTGCTGTGGTGAGGCAGGGTGACTGCTGAGACCCGAGAGCTTGGGGGGCTCAGGGCTCTGGGCATTGCTGCCTGCAGCCTGGCTCTTGGTGAGTCCAGAAGCCCCGGGGCTGGGGCCATGTTGGGAGCTGGGCTGGCTCTGTTGACGGGGGCATCCGGCCAGAGATCCACATCTTTGGCCTGCAGTGGTGGGGACGTTGGCTGGCCGAAGAGTGGTTGCGTCTCTCTCACCCGGCTTGTGTCCTCCTTGCCCTGCCTCTTTGGAGGAGCGGGGAGATAGGGCTGAGTGTGTGGGCAGCCTCTGAGGAGGGGGGATCTGGCTCAGGTGTGCCGGTTTGGGAGGCACCTGAGGCTTCTTCCTTGGGGGCATTTTGGGCTCCAGTTTTGGGGTCCTTGTCTGTGACTCCCCAGGGGTTCTCTGGCTGGCAGGGCTGCTGTGGGAGTGGAGAAGGGGGTCCTGCAGGGGCTCGGCGTCCTGCCGGATAGAGTCCTCATCATGGTGGGCGTGGGCTGGGCAGTCCGGTCCTGTCACAGCAGCTGGGAGAAGAGGAGGAGGAGGAACAGAGGCATTATGGGAGTGCAGACGGGCACCTGCAGGCAGAGGCCCAGAGGCCAGAGTGTGGTGGGCTGAAGAGGCAACCTTCAGGGGGGTCTCTGCAGCTTGGAGGGCTCCTGGGCCGACTCTTGCCTTTGCCTTCTCTGGAGGTCCCCGGCCCATCTGTGTGCAGCCCCCAGGCTCCTCCCACTCAGGCCTCAGTCTCTGACCTGGGCCTTCCCGGAGTGGGCTGGGAGCCTGGGCCGAGAGAGCAGTGTCCCTGCCCCGCTGCGGGGGCTCTCTTTCAGAAGGCTGGACACCCCCGGGGGGCTCAAAGGTCCTCACGGGGTGAGCAGTGTAGATGCCATCCTCAATAGTCACCCACCCCTTGGGCAGCCCTCCAGGCAGTGTTTTCTGTTCCCCACTGACCTTTCTGGGGGGTGCTGGGATCCTGGGGTCACCTCCAGCCGTAGGCCTAGTGTTGTTCTGGGCAGCCATGGTGACCACGGCCGATGCTTGCAGGGGACCATCAGGGTGCCGAGGAGGCTCTGGGGGTGCCGAGGTGGCTCCAGCGGTAGAGCCTTGCTTGTTCTTACTGAGAACTTGCTGGTGCAGGCTTTGGGCCTCGGCGGTTGCCATCCGCAGATTTTGCATGGCAGCCTGGAGGTCTGGGGGTGTCGCTGTGGTTCCTTCGGACTTTCCCAAAGCTGCTCTCCCTTTCTGCCCAGCGCAACTCTCTTCCTGCTTTTCTTCCCCAGCCAGAGGCACTGCCTTTCCAATGGCCTGTGAGGGGTGGGGGGTGCCCCCCGGGCCTCTCAGGTGCCCCATCCCCATGCTGGGGTCCAGTGGGGGAACATGGATGATGTTCTCCGTTGGGGGCAGCTTCTGGGCCCCCTCGTTGGCTGGCACTGGACTCGGATCAACTGGTGGCTCCCACCGCAGACTGTGCAGGCCAGTCAGGTCTCCTTTGTCTATGCAGCTGGCCAGCAGCTGCACACTGCCCCTTTCAGGGGCCCTGCTGGTCAGCCGGGGCTGCAGGGAGTAGGCGGTCAGCGAGACCAGGCCCTGCTCTGTCTCCTGCATCACCAGCCCTGTCCTTGCTACTGAGGTCCCCAGGCCACAAGCCAGCACCTGTTGGAACTCAGGATCCATGTCTTCGACGTTCCCGCTACTGCCCGGAGCTGGCAGCCTCAGCGGCTTAAGGCGGAGCTGGCCTGCTGGGTCCTCCTGGACCAGCAGCCCTTGCGGGTCCACATCTGGCCGGCGCAGCACCTGGCGGACAATCCTGGGAAGCTCGCCAGACACCAACTCCTCCTTCCGTATGTGGGGTGCCCCCTGCCCCGGGCCTGGGAGCACATACTTGGCAAGGCAGAGCTCCCCCGGCCCTCTGGCCTCCATGAGGATGCCTCCGTGGTGCAGGAGGCCAGGCATGGTGTGCAGAGTCCGCAGGGTCCCCTCTGCTGCAGTCTCCTGCCTCTCCGGCAGCCTGCTGCCTGAGGGGCCCACGGGCTGCTCCTCCTGGAGGTCGCCCCCTCGGATGCTCTCGGCTGCCAGGGAGCCCATGGGGCAGTTCTCAAAGAGCCAGGTGAACTTGTGCACGGAGCCCACAGAGATGGGCTCGGGGAGTACCCTGGACCTCTGGTCTTCCCTCTTGCCTGCCTCCAGGGCCTGGAAAACCTCCTTCTGCCGAGACACCTGCCCCGAAGGGATCTCCACTCGGCTGCAGTATCGCACAGGCCCTCTTCCGCAGGGACGGCCCGAGGCCTGCAGAGGCTCAGTTTCGAAGACATGTCCATCCGTCTGTCTTTCCCCAGCCTGGATCTGGCTAACCAGCAGGTGCTGCTCCCTGGAGCCTTCTGGCCTGTCCAGGGGTTGGGGCGCGAACATCCAGGTGCAGGAGCGCGCCTCGGCCTCAGCTGTGGGATCTGTGACCTCTGTCCCCTGCTTCTCGGCCAGCTCGCTCATTGGGCACGTCTCAAACAACCACCGGATGGTCTGCACGTCACCTTTCGGGAGTGCCTCAGGCTGGGAACCTGCCTGACTCTTTCCTTCTTCTTCCTGGCGTTCTTGCCGTTCCCGCTGGTGGATCACCTCCAGGGGCTGGGTCTCAAAGAGCCACCGGGCAGTGCCAACGTCTCCGGCCACCACTTCCTGCCGGGTGATGCCCCGTACCACGTCCACGGTACTGGGGCTTCGGCCCAGCTGATCCAGGGGCTGTGTCTCAAACATCCATCGGTAGCCCTGCACATCGCCTCCAACTATCTGCTCTCTGCTGACAGAGGTCAGGGCGTGGAGGTGGCCTTTGCCATCCTGCATAGCATACACCGGGGACCCCGTGTCCTGGGAAGGCCCAGTAGAATCAATTCCTTCGGCTCTATTATTACGCCGAAGGGCTGAAGTCTCACCCTGCCCAATGCTGTCCAGGGGAAGGGTCTCAAAAAGGTTCTTGAAGGCCTTCACGTCCCCCTTCACCCCATCCCTCTGGGGGGCACTCTGAGAGTGGGACAGTGCAGAGGAGCCATCCCTGGGTGGATGCTCGGACATGAGCCCCTCACGCTCCCGGGGACCCACTCGCTGCAGGTGGCCCACTTGGATTTTGTCTCTAAGAGTGTCCAGGGGCTTCATCTCAAATAGCCACAGGGTAGAGCGGACATCACCAGGGACTACTTCCTCTTTGGGTGGGTGCTCCGCTCCCGATTCCTCTTCCCCCTTGAGAGTGTCCAGTGCTCGGGTCTCAAACAAAAGCCGCTGCTGCTGAACATCTGGACCAGGAGGGAGAAGGTCTGGGGATGGCTGGAAGTCTTTCTCGTCCACCAAGATCTCCCGAATGGCGTCCAGTGGCTGTGTCTCAAAGATCCAGCGAGTTGCACTGACGTCAGGCCGGGCCCCCTCCTCCAGGGAGATCCCCCGGATTACCCGCACCTGACTGGGGTCCCTGTTGATGGCATCCAGAGGTTGGGTTTCAAAGAGCCAGCGGGCAGACCTCACTGCATTGCTTTGGATTTCCTCCCGGCATGCGGCCTTGACCTCGTGGATGGCACCCTCTGCATCCTGGATGGCACACAGTGGCTCCGTTTGGAACAGCTTCACTGTCTTCTTCACATCGCCCTTCAGCTCCTGGATCTCTGAGCGCAGCTCCAAGGGGCTCTGCTCCTGGATGGAGGGGCGGGAGCCCAGGCGGTCCAGCGGCCGCGTCTCAAAGAGCATCCTGGTGCCCTGGACGTCCCCGCCGGCCTCAGGCTCCCTCGTCGTAGCCTCCGGTGCCTCGGCCTGGCCAGTCAGCTCATCCAGCGGCCGCGTCTCAAACAGCCGGCGGGCTGCACGAACGTCCCCTCCAGATGGAGGAGGTCCGGCTGGCTCCTGGTCTGTGCTGTTGGCAAAGGAGCCTTCCTCGAACTTGCGGGAGGTAGCCTGGACATCGCCGCCGGGCACGGGCTCCCTGGCAGGCGGCCTCTCGCGGTCCCCAATGGCATCTAGCCGCCAGTTCTCAAAGATCCAGCGCATGCACTGGACGTCACCCTCCGTGGGCTCCTCCGAATCCAGGACGTCAGCCAGGTCTTGAGCCACGGCCTCGGCCAGATTCTTGCGGAGCTCGGGGTGGATGTGCCTGTAGAGGCGGCGGAGCTCGCTGGCTTGTCTCTGCTGGTGGAACTTGGAGAAGGACTCCTTGGGCGGGGGCGGGGGCAGGTCCTCCAGGGCTGGGGGTGGAGGAAGAGGCGGGTCCTCTGCGGTGGCCATCGGGATAGTTGGCATGGGGGCTGCCTGCGCCTGGGCTTTGGCCATCCTTCGGAGGAGAAGGGGCAGAGATGAGGATGGGGCTGGGGCTGGGAGCTGGGAGAAGTGACAGCGGGCAGGGCCTTGGGGCAGAGTCATCCCGCCCTGACTTGTGTTTAGAGACTCCCTCCCTCTCCAGACCTCACCTGGCTATCACTCTGCCCACTGCATGGTTGCTATGTGACAACTCTTGAACTTAGGGCTTATGGAGCCACCCATCAAGGTGGGTCCTGCTTCCCCAGAATTACCTGGGTTGCTAGGGAACAGGCAGGGCACTAGTGGCTGCGAAAGTCTGTCCTTTAGCCCTACAAGGGATGCCGAAACCTCCAATAGGCAAACTGGACATGTTCCATCCTTACCTTCCTTTACCAAGGTCGGTTTTCCCCTCGTGAACTCCCAGGTGAATCCTGACTGATGGGGTCCCTAAACTGGGGACGGCTTCCCATGGAGAAGAAATTCCCTTTCACAGCACCAGAGGGCGCACTTGCCACTTTGCCGGGAGTCCTGCCCAGCCTTTAAGGTCTTGCCTCTGGACTGGCTCTCCAGCCCTTCTGGCCCCGGGAAGTTTAGCCCGGCCCGCGGAGGTTCAGTTGTTCACCGGCTGTCTCATGGCTCCTCCGCGGAGCCAGATTCTGAGTCCCAGGTAGGGGTTTAACGTGCTGTACCCCAAGACTCAGCAGGTGGGAGCCGGGGGGCTCTCAAGGGCCTTCTAGTGCAGCCACTCACAATTAAAGACAAGGAAACCGGGGAATAGAAAGAATCAGGCGAATGAGCAGCAGGTAGTGCTGGCTCGGGGCTCCTAGATCCTTTTTGGGGCCCTCCTCCCAAGAAATAGGAGGGAAGGGGGCGCGAGGCTTTCTTATTGGCTGTGGCGCCCCTCTGTTCCCCAGCAGCCATCCCGAGGCAAGAGTGACGGTGACACCCACAGGAAGGGAAGGCAGTGGACAGAGGGCTTACGGCAGAGACCTCCTTGCCCTGGCTCTTGGAGACTCTTCCCCAGCTGTAGGCCACCAGCCGCGAACCCTCTGTACTTCTCTTTCTCCCTCTGTACCTCGGTCAGCTTCCATCGAGGCACTGCTTCCCGCCAGTTCCCCCACTCCCTCACAGTGGCCTTCCACCCCTCAAGCCCTCCTCTGGTCTCCATCCTCTTGTGTCTTATCTGTCTTGTGACAGGTGTACTGACAGTCCCCAGAGGCCAGTAGGGAAGGAATGGGAAGCACGTCCCCCACCCCCAACCCCGCCCCGCTCCCCCTGACCCACTGCTCTCCTCCACACTCATGCTAAATATAGCTGCGGTTCTGGCCTCGGTCCAGCGGCCCTGGGCTCAGGAGGGAGGCCCAGGCTCAGCCGCTGGGACCCTGGGCTCCTTCACCCACCTCGTCTCCTACTCTGTCCCGGGCTCCCTGATCCTGCCCCCTGCCTCCCCAGCTGGTGTCAGGCTCCAAGAATGACCAGTGCTGGGGCCTGGCGGCGGGGGGAGGTTGAGGGACCCGGGCAGCAGGGGACAGGCAGGACTTCCTCCTCATGGCTGCCTCAGAAGTGGGGGGAACTGAGACCTGTTTGCCATCCCCCTTCTGAGATAGCCATCCAGTTTGCCCACCAGACATCAGGCCTGATGTGGGAAACCTCTGAAACCTGCAGCCCAAATCTCCTCACACACTCTGGGTGGTTCCTGTCAGCTCTGAGTTCTGATGGGAACAGAGGCAAATCGTGCCTCCCTGTCATGTCACGACCATGTGGCCTGAGCAGATGGCATGTATGGACCACGAGCTCCACCCCACCGCTGACCCCAGGAATCTCTAGAATCCCTGCTATGGCTACGAATTGTTAGCATCACGGAATCCAGGGATGTCAGAACTATGGACCCTCAGAGGTCAAGGAACCTAACCCCCCATTGTTTAGACAGGGAAACGGAGGCTCAAAGATAGAGAAGGAGCAGGTTTTTTGACCCCTGGCCCTCCCACCCTTGCACCTGCCTGGCCTGAAACTCCTGGGGCTTAATTTCTACAGCGAGGGGACAGGGGTGGGGTGTGTCTAGAATCAGAAGTGGGACCACCACACTTAGGGTCAGGCCTGAACCCCAAGAAGCGTGCCAGAGCTTGGCCTGTCTAGGGCTGAGCCAGCCTCTCAGGATGACCCTCCCTTTGCTGCCAGGTCTGCTTCTCCTCAGCTCGGCCTCCACAGGTCTCTACATCTGGGCAGATTCAGATCCGGTCTCCCCTTCTCGTGTCCCCAGATTTGCCCCAAGGGCTTTCCCACTGGGCAAGACTGTGGCCTGGGGGAAAGTCTGCCCTGCACCCCAGGCCCTAGGCCATGATATGTGGGGAGCTGGGCTCTGGCCAGCCCTGGGTGGCCAGATATGCCAAGACTTTTGCCCACAACAGCTGGGCATGGGGTTTGTCCTAGCAATGCAGAGTCGGGCCTCTGTCCTACCCTCCAGCCCCCATGTCCTCTGACCTCTCTCGTGTCCCTCTTTCTTCCGGACATTGTTGCCTGCCTGGGGCTTCCCTGGGAGGCAGCCCTGAAGCCTGAGGATTTTAGAACTGGCAGCTCCAGGCCACGTTCTCCTGAAAGCCTTTCTGGATTATGGCAGACTAGTAAGAACCTGTCTTGTCTGTGGGACTCAGGCCTGCGGCAGCCACTCAGAGAGCTCCCATGAGGCTCAAGCTAATGGTCTTTTAACTTCCTCATGGACCCCCACCCCCACTCACCTCCTTCCTCCACCCAGAGCTAACCCTGATCTACACTCCCCTGCGAGCCATCCCACATTGCCCAGCCCAGACCCCAGCCTGCCGTGGAAAGACGAAAGGGCCGGTCACTCACCTGAAGGTCCCACTTGGCTGAAGGGGTGCTCAGGTCTGATCTAATGCGCAGGTGTGATCTAATGGTCTGTCTGTCCTCTTGAGCTTCTTGTTCAGGGCTGGTCCTGCTCTGCTGGCCTCGGTAGACACCTTCTCGCTGCCCCGGCTCCGGTCTCTGTCCTCTGCCAGCCTAGCAGCTGCCTTTATCTTGCTGGCTAGGGGGTGGGCCAGGTGGGGGCGGGTGGGAGAGGCTAAGTTCAGACTATGAAGTGGCTCAGTTATTTTTAGGGCCCGGGGAAGTTCCCCTTCCATCCCAGGGAATCAGTTACATGTCCTTTCTGCTACGAGGGGAAGAGGAGTAGGGACAGCTTCATTCATTCAAGTCTCATCTGAGGATTGGGGTCAGTGACTCAGCCATAGTGCGGGGTGCAGGTGTCCCAGACTATTTTGAGGGAATGAGTCAAGAGGGGCATCTGACACCTGGACGGCCCTGCCACCCTTATCCCACGTGGTCCCCGTCTCTGCTCTGGACCGGTCTCTGACTATTCCTGATGTGTGTGTTCACTGTGCCAGGGGACTGGAGGCCCCATGAGGGCAGGCCTGGGCCCTCTCCTCTGCCCCTGGCCCAGACACTTCTGAAGGTAAGCCCAGCTCTCCTTCTCCCCCATTCCCTCTGCACTAAGGATTTCCCCTCTCTTGTCCTAACACTTTGTGCCCCATCCACTGAGCTACACAGTCCGGAATGCAACTGGACTGGGGGAAAGACATCTGAATTTCCAGGCCTCAGCTCTTCACTAGGTCCTTGACTTATCAAAGAATTCCACGGATTGGTTCTGTGGTTTTCGTAGCTGATGATCTGGGTCCTTGTTTACTTTTGGACTCTTCCCTCTGACTCAGGGCCCAGGCTTTCTGGGAATGGGAGGGGGGAGGGAGGGGTGGCACGCGGCGAGCTGACCGTGGGGTTATTTCTGACCCTGGAGTCATCAGCTTCCCAGTCGCAGACGACTGCGGGGGGACATGCCTCCCCCTTCTTTGCTTCCCAGAACCCAAGGCGCTAGCAGGATCCAGAGGTCTTGGTGTCCTGGCTGGGAAGGGTGAGCGGCATCAGGGGACCATCCAGAACACTCAGGAAGGAGGCGTTTTGCCCAGGTGCTGAGGCCATTCAGGTGACCTGGCAGCACGGGGTCTCCTTCTGACATCTGGGATGCCCTCTGGGGCCGGGTGCTGCTCGCTTTTTCCACTGAGTCAGCGTGAGTCACGCTGCACTCACGTGGGGCCAGACAGAGGGGCGTCTGGGGACCCCTTCTCCCGCATGCACTCCCGCTTTCGGCTTCCCCTGTCCTTTTCCATCCCCCTGCCTGCTCCCCAGGCTTTTCCTGATCATCTGCTTTGTTCTTATCTAATACAACTCTCTTTTTCAATATAGTCACTGCTAGCCACAGGTGCTGATTTACATTTAAATTGAGGGAAATGAATTAAAATAAAAAATCCAGTGCCTCCATCACACTAGCCACATCTTGAGGGCTCTGTAGAGACGTGTGCCTAGTAACTAGCATGCTGGACACATCCCCGTGGAAAGTTCTGTTGCACTGCTAATGCGATCAACACTGAAAGGAGCTCAGGAAGCTCCGAGCTACGTTCCTAGTCTAGCAAGTGGGCTTGTGAGTCTGTGTAATGAGGGTGACCAACTGCTGCCTGTCTCCAAGGGGCTCCCAGGATAAAGAACTTTCAGTTTTAAAGCTGGAAAACTCGAAGAAAAGCAGAATGAGTCATCCTATGTGTAATGATCCAATGGCGCCACATCATGAAGGTGTCAATTACAAGGCCACTGAGGCGTGGTATATCAGAGTGTCTTTTTTTTTTTTTATCAGAGTGTCTTTAAAAAAAAAAAAAAGATTTTATTTATTTATTTGACAGGGTGCTCACGAGCAGGGTGAGGGGCAGAAGGAGAGAAAGAGGGACAAGCAGACTCCCCGCTCAGCGTGGAGCCCAATCCTAGGACCCCGAGATCCTGACCTGAGCCGCAGGCCGACATTGAATGGACTGAGCCACCCAGGCGCCTCTATCAGAGTATCTTTGGTTGGGACACTGCACATGTCTCTCTTTCAGCTCCCTCAGATCATCTTGGGAATGAGGCTGGGAATAAACACACTGAGGTTGAATGGCTGTGCTGATTAATGGATCTTTGTCCAAAGGCAGAGGGGCCTTGGGGGAGGGGTGCTGGTTTCCAGGGGACGCCGGTCACTCCTTCTGGAGTCCACTGCTCCTCAGTCTTGAGGGCGCCTTCCCTGGTCATCCCCCTCCCTCCACATGGGGCTCTGCCAAAGCTGGGGGTTGGTCAGAAGTTCATGGTCACCCTGCAAAGCCGGCACGAGATGGCAGAGCCCAGAGCCAGGAGCTGGTGGCAGACTCACCAGAAGCTTCAGGAGAGACAGGATCCAGGGGTGATTAGGGGCTGACTGCCTCAGTGTGAGTCCTACCTGTGACACTCACTAGCTGTGTGACCTTGGCAAATTCCTGACTCCTTCTATTCCTCAGTTTTCTCATCTATAAGATGGGGATAATAATTGTGCGTACCTCAAAGGGTTGCTGCGAAGAATATACATTTCTCTCTCTCTCTCTCTCTCTCTCTCTCTCTCACACACACACACACACGCACACACACACACACACACACACACACACACACGGTGCATTTAGAGCAGGGCCTGGCTCTACACATTACAAGCTCAATAAATGAGTAAGCTCATTAAGTTTTTCCTGGATCCCTGCCACCCCCAGCTTCCCCAGGTCCCAGATCCCAGTGTGTCCTCTTGGTCCGAAGACAAGTGCCCTTCAAGGCTCCGGCTGGCAGTCCTGGCTTCCCTGTAGCTGGGAAGCAGACACTGGTGCCAAGGGACAGCTGTGAGCCCCGCCAGGCTGGGTCTGTTCCAGGCCGGCGGGAGACAGGTCTGCTCAGCCTCTTGATAAAACCATCTGAACCCGGAAGAGGGATTTTCTGCTCTGGGGGCAGGTCCGAGGGTGGGCACACTTGCGGGGGATCGGGGGTGCCTCCACCCGCCTACCGGAGGAACGTGGCTACCACGTGGGAGGCGGTAGAGCGTGGGATCTGGCGTCAGACTGCTGGGATCAAATCGCCAGCCTGTCTCTTCCTATTTATATGCCCTCTAAACGTCTTTCAGTTCTCTGCACCCAGCGTCCTAGCTCAGGATCTTCCAAGAGTCCACCCGCCCGCCCACCGCCCAGGAGCATTTGGGAGCAAGGGACTTCGCTGAGAGGGGAGGAATGTGGTGAGGAAGTAAAGTGAGTTGGGGGCGGGAGGAAAGCAGGTTACTACCGTGGACAGCTGGGGCCCGATCGCGCTGGGGAGCCTCTGCGAGCTGGTGCAAAATGTGTGCCACCAGGGCAAGGAGGCCGGCGTGTTCACCCACCCAGCCTCACCCCCACCCGGACGGAAGCCCCGGCACTCCTATCCTTCCGCCTGCCCCTCAGACAGAGAGATACAAGGGTTCGAGGTGGGAACCTGTAAGTCTGTACGGGGGCTGTCCCCTCAAGTGGAGTGAGGGGGGTATAGGGTGGGGCAGGGAGCAGTATGTGTGTGCCCATTTTACCGGTCAGGAAATGAAGGCTGGGAGAAGTTAGGTCGACCTATGACCTATGAGTTCAGCAAGGACTAGAACTTAGATTTCCTGCCCCGGAGGTCAGGGTGGTCTAGCCCCTGGGGATGCTTTGTGAGGAGGGACGTGAGGGGGACGAGACAGACCTGGGTCTCACTAAGGACATGGCCACCACCAAGGTGCCCAGCCCCGCC
>JAPYYM010003514.1:0-11069 GCA_028534135.1 Potos flavus
TTTTTTTTTTAAAGATTTTATTTATTTATTTGACAGAGAGAGAGATCACAAGTAGGCAGAGAGGCAGGCAGAGAAAGAGGGGGAAGCAGGCTCCCTGCTGAGCAGAGAGCCCGATGCGGGGCTCGATCCCAGGACCCTGAGATCATGACCTGGGCATAAGGCAGAGGCTTTAACCCACTGAGCCACCCAGGTGCCCCGTCCCCCATTAAGTCTTCACGAGTTACACACATGCCTGATCTCTGAGGCCTTATCCTCACAGACAGAAGTAGATAGGACGGCTGCCCACGGTCTGACAAAACTCTTCAATGCTGACTCGGGGCACTTCTAATGATTTCTGTCCCAAAGAACCTCAAGTGTATCTTACTTGTAATGGCATCTAATTTCAGGGAAGAGCTTTGAAAAACTTCATAATTCCTTTATGCTATTAGGGACACACTTGGAAGAAGTAAGAGATAATGCTCCTAGTTCACAACGATGAGGGAATCCCTGAGAAGGGGAGAAAACAGGGCTGATCAGCAGCCCTGAGCTTCAATTTAAGGTGACCGAGCCTGCCCCGCAGCAGAAGAGAAAAACTGGAATCCAAGAAAATTGAGTTCATTTAGTGTGGCAGAGAATGTGTGGTTACAAAATGAAGGGAATAGTGTGGGGTCTCCTGATTGGATGGGGGCCCCCAAAGGTAGGGCGACATGATGGATGGAGGCCAGCAGCACAGAAGGAGAAAGAATTCACCCACGGCAGAACAAAGGAGATAGAAGTTTATTGAAAACACCTTAAGGAAACAGCAGGCAGGACAGCAAAGCAGACATTGTCAAGAGGTGGGGAGGGGAGGAGTGGGGGGGAGTGAGGAGGTACAGGAACCTATGGAATTTTCCCATAGCCCATTGGTCAGCTAGGACTTACCCCCTAATGGGCCTGTTTGTATTCACCCCAGTGGTCAGTGCAGGGCCCTTCCACCTTACTCAGGTCTCCACTGTTCAAGCTGGTTGCCTAAAAGAGGCCTCTACAAATAGGAGAAAAAAAGAACAAAGGATAATGGTGAACCTGTAAAATCTGCTTTTATTAGTTGCTGTCAAGGGCTTGGTAATGAGAAAATGTATTCTCTAAAAGCATACACCTGAGCTGTCCAAAGTTGTTGCCACCAACCACATGTGGCTATCGAGCACCTGAAATGTTAACTAGGATGACTAAGGACTAAAATTTTAATTTTACTTAATCTCAAGTAGTTTGAATTTGCTTCAGTTCTTGGGAAGCTTTTACGTATGTTTGTAACAAACTGGATATGTGGTTATACTTTCAACTCTAAATTTTAGGACCTCTAAATACAGATCAAGCTTTCCCATGAAAATCTTTTTTTTTTTTTCCCCCATGAAAATGTAAAGTCCAAATTGAGGTCTGCTATACCGGATTTGGGGGCCATGGTACAAAAAAAAAAAAAAAAAAAGGAAAATATCTAATATAATATTTCTTTATATTCTGTGTTGAAATATTTTGGATAAATTATAGATATATTGAGTTAAACCTATTAGTAAAATGAATTTCAGCTGTTTCTTTTGTAATGCGGCTATTAGAAAATTTTAAATCGTGTGTGTGGCTTGCATTACCTCTCTATTGGGGAATGCTGTCATCTTTATGAGAAACATTGCTATTTGAAATATCAGTGAAAATGGAATGTCTCATTCCTACTCAGAAGATCTGAGCCCTGTGGGTTACTTAAAACAGGGAAACAGCCTCAATTTCCAACCAAGAGCTTCAGAGAAGAGGTTTTTAAACTGTAGTTTCCAAGGAAACAGGTAATCAGAGTAGAATATTCCTAGGAGAACTTCTAAAATGTTTCCAACGGAAGGCGGAGGCCATGTAAACAATGTTTCCAATGTTTCTCCTCTGGCTATACAGATCCTGTCCTTTGGAATGATTACTGCCTCCTCCCCCCCCCCTTATCAGTGATATCCGTTGTTCTGCTTTGTTCCTGTTGCCTCCAGAACAAAAATTGCAGAGAAACCTCAGTTGCTAAACTGCTCCTGCTTCATGACATCACCAGTTCGGAGCTGGTCCCCACTTGTCCCGGTCCCTCTTCAGAATCCTTCGGCACAGGCTCCAGCCCTGAGGTAAGCCCCTCCCAAATCTCTGATGCCCAGACATCCCAGGGTCCAGGAGAGGCCTTATGCTCTCTTGCAGTAGCAGGTAAATAACCCCAACTTTAACTACAAGTGTGTTCCTGGTGGTCTTCATCTGATGGACTTTATCTAGGGACATCTTGAAATGAAGTCTTGAAATCTTGAAATTGGATTACCAAAAAGAAGCAAGATGAATTATTCATTGATTCCAGAAAAATGTGAAATGTAAAGGGTGGAAAGAAGTTGTAGAGTCTAACCAACCTGGGTTCTAGGCCTGGAGCTACTCAAGTTCTGTTCTCAAACTTCATTAATGTGGGTAATATCAAAACATCTATTTCAGGGGCGCCTGGGGGGCTCAGTTGGTTAAGCTTGTGCCTTCCACTCGGGTCATGATCCCAGGGTCCTGGAATCGAGTCCTGCATCAGGCTCCCTGTTTAGTGGGGAGTCTGCTTCTCCCTCTGCCTCTCCCTCCCCCTGCTCATGCTCTCTCTCTCTCTCTCTCAAATAAATAAATGATCTTTTTAAAAAAAATCTATTTCATAAGGTGGTAAGAATTTAAGGAAATACCCTATTTAAATTGCAGCGGACACAGTGAACACTTTAAAATGGTAATTACCATTAGCTGCCCACAAAGGGGAAAGTTAGCAGGAGGACAGAATCCTGTGGGCTCCTGGGTTCTCTGGACCAGCCCAGTTTCTGGTAAGGCAGGAAGTGGGGGCTGGGTGGTGAATGGAACTTAATTCATTAATTAATCAATTTGCCTGAACAGTTAAAACTAAAGGAAGGTAAAAGAAGCTCTAACTTTTCCTTTGGAATCAAAAGATGAAGGAATTGCAGATAAAGGATTCTCCTTTTCAGAAATTTGTTCAGCTTTTGTATGTTTTATTTTTATTTATTTTTAAAAGATTCATTTATTTTAGACACAGAGAGATAGAGAGGGATAGAGAGAGAAAGCATGCGTGCACCAGTGGGGGAAGGGACAGAGTGGGAAAGAGAATCCTCAAGCAGACGCCCCACTGAGCATGGAGCCCAATGCGGGGTTCACTTGCAGGACACTGATATTAGGACCTGAGCCGAAATCAAGAGTTGGATGCTTAACCAACTGAGCTACCCAGGTGCCCCTGTTTTTCCATGTTTTAAAGATGCTCTTACTTTTTTTGCCTAATAAACTTTTAATGTTTAGTGGCTCCAGAATCCCTGTATACCAAGCCTGGATTAGCAGGCTACCACAATGAGAATACGGTAGTAGTGAAAAGAGTGTGGGCTTTGGCCTTAGAGAGACATGGGTTTAAATTCCAATCCTGCCACTTTTTTAATCCATAGGTTCAAGGCTACATATGGCCTTGGTCAAGAGACTTACTTCTTCCTCAGCTTCCGTTTGATAACAATACTTTCCTCGTGGAATTTTAAGATAAATTCAAGTACCTGACAAATATAATAACAATATCCTTGGAGCTACCAACAGAAACCATGTGCATATCTGATTAAAATATTGAGAAATGAAGAACAAAGAGATAGTGCTCTCAAAAGTTAGTGAAAATGGCAAAATTCAGTGTTAATTGGTGACAACTATAAACTGGTAGAGCTTTCTAGAAAACAAGCGTTGAAGCTGTTTCCCAATCAGTCTCACTTGTGGTAAAGGGTGGGTAAGATTTTCCTCAATCCACAGCAATGTAAGCCATTGCTTCGGAGGAGCATCCCCCCCCCCCCAAAGTCCATTTTGAAATTTAAAGAAAGTCAAACTTATTCAGATGTCTTTTCTCCTCCACTTACTGCTGCTTTCTTTCACCAATCATTATAGGCTGTTGATTCTTCCTTCAGAACTGGTCTTAGAAAACATAGCAGAAATGCAAAAAATGTTGATTGACATTTTTATTATGCAGATGTTCTATATAAAGTGACAAGAGTTCATTTTTTATGCCGCCATGAACTCATTTCAAAGTGATTGAAAACCCTTCTCAAATTTTCTGTAAAATTTAAGTACACACCTGCAAAATTATCTGTGAAAATATATAAATACGGAGTTGACAGGTTGCAATTATTTAAAAGTCACACACATATTTTGACAAATCCTGGGTGGGACTGTGCAATGTGGCGAGATTGGGTGGAGCTTTCTTGAATTTTAATTTCTACTGGTACTGTAATAATAGTTTTTGTACAATAAATAGTAGCTTAAAAATTCCTGCAAATAGCTCAATCTAACTATATGTCCCTAAAGATCTAATTAAATGTTGAAATCTTCAGTTATTAAAAAAAATCTAAAAAAACCCATATCTTTCTTTAAAAGAAAATGCTTGCTGAATAATTTATTATATTTTATGTGTTACATATTATAAATTAATCATTCTCTTATCAGCTAGCTAAGCTATTTTTAATTTCCCTATTATACAGAATCCTTCAATTAACACCTTTTAAAATGTCAGATGTTGTTCAAGCTTTTCTTTTATATCTCAACATTTTTTTCTTTATTTCCCTGGTCTTTACAGTGGGAGAAAGAGTGACATAATTTTTTAAAACTATTTTTAAAAATTGAAAGAAGTAAAAATACCTGTTAAGGCCAAATGTATACATTTACATCACCATCTGTCATTCCCCACCAGTGCCACCTTCTTCTTCTTCTCCTTCTTCTTCTTCTTCTTCTTCTTCTTTTTTTTTTTTTTTAAGATTTTATTTATTTTGCGGGGCTGGGGGGCAGAGGGACAGAATCTCAAGCAGACTCCTAGCTGACTGTGGAGCCTGACACAGGACTCAGCCCAGGGCTCAACGAGGGGCTCCATCTCCCAACCCTGAGATCATGACCTGAGCTGAAACCAAGAGTCAGAGGTAAGCCTCTGACCAACGGAGCCACCCAGGTGTGCCCCACTGCTACCTCTTTCTGAGTGTGATCCCTTTCAGTGTGAAAAGGATCTTTTCTAAAAAAAAGATTTATTTATTTATTTGAGAAAGTGAGAGAGAGCACAAGGGAGGGGGAGGGACAGAGTGAGAAGATGAGAAAGAATCTCGAGCAGACTCCCTGCTGAGCACAGAGCCCTATATGGGGCTTGATCCTGACCCCAGCTGAAATCAAGAGTTGGATTCAGGGGCGCCTGGGTGACTCAGTGGGTTAAAGCCTCTGCCTTCGGCTCAGGTCATGATCTCAGGGTCCTGGGATCAAGCCCCGTGTCGGGCTCTCTGCTCAGCGGGGAGCCTGCTTCCCCTTCACTCTCTGCAGGCCTCTCTGCCTACTTGTGATCTCTCTCTGTCAAATAAATAAATAAAATCTTTAAAAATAATTAATTAATTAATTAATTAATTAAAAAAAGAGAGAGCTAAGAATAAAAGAATTTGCCCAGTTCCTGAAGAAATTTACACTCTGATGTCTGTGCTAAGTCCTAGTTCTTAATGACTCAATATATACTTTCTCATATTCAGGACCGATGCATACGTGTTACACACATGAGATTTCATGACTAAATATATAATGTAATTTATATTGATAGAGAGTATAGATAGGAACTGTGATTTAATTTAACAGCTGGAATAAATTATTAGAAATGGTTTTACTGGGTGATTTTTTTGTGACTCTGATAATGAAATGTTTGGATGATTTCTTCTTTTGAGAGACTGCATACTCATTAACACTGCTTTGTTACTCTTGTTAATTTTTGTTAGCATTTCCTTCTAGCTGTTTCCCAAGTGTTTCTTTTTGGGTAAACTATTTGTGCATCTGTATAAAACTAAGGAGATTTGTTTTACAGTGTGGATTTTTTTAGCAGGTGTTTATAATATGAGAAGGAATTAACTAGTGAATTTTTAAAATAAAGGCCTAGTGCCATAGGCAAATTTTAATGTGTGAGTTCTTTATTAAATATATCATAAATATTAATAAGGCAGTGTGTTTAAAATAGCTTCATGTCTTTATTTTTAATTAATCTGGGTTTTTTTTTGTTAGAAAAGAATTACATGCACATAATAAAAAAATTAGAATAAGAAAGCTTAAATTGAAAAAAATGTCTCCCTCCTCTCCCCAACTCCATCCTCTTCACCCCAGTCCCTAATTCATTTCCTAGGAATCACACTTGTTAATAGCTTCTGCTTTTAGTTTATCATATTTCAAGTCTTATCAAATTTACATAGGATCTATTGATATTTTGTTATGAAAGATTAATTTATCATGAACCAACTATCCTTCTACCTCTGGATTTTATTGCTTATATTTTTATATTTCTAAATGTTTTCTAGTGATTGCCTTATTATTTACTTTAATAACACATTTAAATGTTTAATTCTGGATTTCTCAAGTTTAGTGTGGCTTGAAGACCCATAATGAAAAATGAGAATATTACCCATCTTTCTACTTCTATCTACCTCCCAATTTTTCTTAGCTATATTAATGTGCCTGAGTAATACTGTATGATATTAATTTATATTTTCTCTTTTCCATTTCTTCATTCAAGCAAGGAAAGGGCTCTGCATTTTATCACTTCATGGGAGGCTTAGGACAGGGAGGAAAGCAGAATTAACTTGTAAAATTTTTCCTGGCTTTTGTTTCCCGTAAACCTAAACTCACTGAGTTGCATAGATTTGGAGAAAGGGAGTGTGATGCCTTACAGAAGAAAGAGTGGGGAGAGGCTTGTCCTGGAGATTCCATGAGGGTGGTGGTGAGAAGCTGTGTGAGACTCAAGCTTTGCTCTGTGGAAGAGGGCAGGCTCAGAAGAGATAGCCGTGTCAGATATCAGGGAAAGGAAGGACGCTGGCACAAGGTTCCAGCTAGGACTCTCATATCACATGTGGGGCCCCAAAGGAGCAGAGATGTGCTGCATTGGAAACCACCATTTGCTGAGGCTCTCAGTAACCTGAGCACAGATTACTGATGACTGGAGGGTCCCCCTTCTCTCTGATGCTTTGGAAACTGTGTGCTTTGGGACCCAGGGAGGGCAGAGAAATCTCAATAATGTTTGTGTTTACATTTCCCATCAAGCAGGTCTTAGAAGGGAAAAGTGGGATAAAGGGAATATTCCCCAGAGGCAGAAATTAAATTGAAGTGTTAAGATAAAGTGGTATTTCTTACGTATTTGAATTTGTTGGCTGAGGTTTATATCCTGCCACATAATTTTTAAATTGCCAAGGTTTATGACATTCACATGCTACTCCGTAATAGAAATCTCCTGTACTTTGGGCGTTGTTTGATACCCCCAAGTGAAGCCAATAAACAGCATGTATGATATTATGATTACATAAGTACTATTTACTACAAAGCAAATATTATGATTGGACTAATTTAGAAAGAAACCAAATCCTATGCCATTAAAAATTTGTTGCTTAAGGGCGCCTGGGTAACTCAGTTGGTTAAGCGTCTGCTTTTGGCTCCAGTTATGATCTCAGGGTCCTGGGATCAGGCTCCTTGCTCAGCAGGGAATCTGCTGCTCCCTCTGCCTCTGCCTCTGCCCCCTCACTCTTGCTTGCTTTCTCTCTCTCAAGTAAATAGATAAATCTTTTTAAAAATTTGCTGCTTCAGGGGCACCTGGGTGGCTCAGTGGGTTAAAGCCTCTGCCTTTGGCTCAGGTCCTGGTCTGAGGGTCCTGGGATCAAGCCCTGCATAGGGCTCTCTGCTCAGCAGGGAGCCTGCTTCCTCCTCTCTCTGCCTGCCTCTTTGCCTACTTGTGATCTCTCTCTCTCTGTCAAATAAATAAATAAAATTTTTAAAAAAATTTGCGGCTTAAATCTTTCCTTCATTTTTTTCTGATTCTATTTAGTTGCCACCACTATTGTATAACCTGATGCCTTATGTTCCTATTTCTGAGCTGAAGGACTTCCTGTAGTAATTTTTTCAGGTAGGGAGTATGAATGGTAAATGTTTTATTCCCAGATGTCTTTATTTTGTCCTCATGCTTAATTAGCAATAAGGCTAAGTTTAAAAAAAAATAAACTCCCTTTGGACCTTTGAAGTCATTACTTTCTTCTATATTCTTACTTTTTATCTAGGTGCTCTAACAGATTTGAAGTCCATATCTTCTAGTATTCCTATTTTTGTCCTTGTATCTTCTATACAAGTTTTTTGCCTTATGACTATTGATGCTATGTTATTTGGTGCATAGATTTTATATTTTCATTATGAATTCTGCCTTTAACATTTTTTCCCCCTGCCTTTAGTATTATAAAGTATCTTGTTTAATGCTTTTTTGGCACAAATTCTTTTTTTAAAGATTTTATTTGTCAGAGAAAGAGAGAGAGAGCACAAGCAGGGGGAGCAGCAGGCAGAGGAAGAAGCAGGCTCTCTATTGAGCAAGGAGCCTGTACATAGCAGGACTCGATCCTAGGACCCTGGGATCATGACCTGAGCTGAAGGCAGACACTTAAGGACTGAGCGACACAGGTGCCCCGGCACAAATTCTTAAGTTACTACAAGTCTGGCTTTGATTTTTCTCTCAGGCCCCAATATTCTCACCAGGAAGCATCTTGAATAAACTACACTGAGAATTATTCTACAGCCAACTTTTCTCTTTGAATTTGCTGATACTGACCCTGGATCTTGTCTGAGGCTTTTTAGAAAGAACTTGCTTGGCCTTTGGTGTCCTGAGATGCAATTTCGTCTTTATTGATTTTTTTCAGGAAATTCAAACCCATTTGCTTTCTATTTTCTAAGTAGTTCTCAAAATTTCTGGTATACTGATGATCCTCTAATTGTTTTCTACTGATACGGTTTTGTGCTTTTAAAATGATCTGTCTTTGGAATTTCTGTGGGAGGTGGGAGGGGCAGGAGGAATCACGTGTCACAGTCTATATCTTGATCTGAAATCTTTCCTGTAACAGAATCTTAATAAGCTCCACATTTATAGGAATAAAACATTGTTTAGTGTCCATCCATTTTCTTCCCTCTCTTATTCTTCAACATGCATTTGCATGCTGAAATTATTTAATCATTTAATTTATCATCTGTACACTTCTCCTTAATATTTATTAAAAATTTCAGTGCAGGGATTCTTTTCTCCCCCATCCTGAATATGTAAAATACTAGAAAGACCTTTTTGAGCAATGTATATCTAGTGAGCATTCAAAAATTTCAGTGTACATTTTAAGATGTTAGTGTTAGGTAGCCATGATAGAATGGTATAATTTCAAAGGGAATTATAGCAATTTGTAGTCAGAATATAGTACAATAATAAAAAAAACATATTACTAAGTTCAAGGGTTTGAATAAATTACTTGCATGTAATTTTATTCTTTTTTTTTTTTTAAGATTTTATTTATTTGACAGAGAGAGACACAGCGAGAGAGGGAACACAAGCAGGGGGAGTGGGAGAGGGAGAAGCAGGCTTCCCTCCAAACAGAGAGCCCAAAGCAGGGCTCCATCCCAGGACCCTGGGATTATGACCTGAGCCAAAGGCAGACACTTAATGACTGAGCCACCCAGGTGTCCATATTCTTTTTTTTTTTTTTTTAAGAATTTTATTTATTTATTTGACAGAAAGAGATCACAAGTAGGCAGAGAGAGAGGGGGAAGCAGGCTCCCTGCTGAGCAGAAAGCCCGATGCGGGGCTAGATCCCAGGACCCTGAGATCATGACCCGAGCTGAAGGCAGAGGCTTTAACCCACTGAGCCACCCAGGCGCCCCCCTATTCTTTTTTTTTTTTTTTTTTAAATAGTGCTTTTATTTCCCCCAGAAACAAGCTTCTCAGAACAAGAAATCCTTAATCTCTAGATCACAGTTTCCCAGTGGTGCTTGAGGGGACCCAGGCTGTGTGTGATTAAGTGTTAAAATGAGTGATACCAAAAAACAAGGGCTCTAGGGATTCAGAGACAGCGGCCCGGTGGATTCTATGGGAGAACACAGGGTCCAGAGCCTTTGGTTGGACCTTAAGAGGGAAAAGACACAGAGGGGCAGAAGGAAGACAAAAAGAGTACACAGGCCACATGAGGGTTGAGAGGTGACAAATCCTAAGGTTTTAAGTTCAGGAGAATTAGTACAGCATCATTACCCAAATAATGGGTATATATACCCATATAGCCATGGCCATCTGTATAATGATACAGGCACTCCTCTGAGATAGTGAAGGCTCCATTCCAGGTCATAGGCACTTCCCTTTATGGAAATTGGCAAGAGGCAGGGCACAGGAGTCAGGCCTGACATAGGTCAGCAAGAACAGACTACAGGGTCTGACTAGAGACCAAAGACTCTGAGATCATTCTCCCTCATGCCAGGACAGGGACCGATTCATATCAGGCTCTTGTAAACAAATTATCAGATCAGGCCTGCAAACTCCTCTGTAGATACACCTAGGGCAAAGAGGTCACATCTTTGTCATCTTTGGATCCTAGAGCTACGCTTTGAGGGCCTGGGGTGAGCGTGGGGGCAGGGAAGAGGATTGTAATTTTATTCTTATCCTTTCTACACATTACCACCTTCAAGGCATTTCACGACTAGTGGCTAAAAATATTTGCAATAAGTCATTTTTTCTTTATATGCTAAATATTCAAGCAGAAAGTTATATACTCAATTTAACTGTAGATGATGTCATTATCTTATACGATCTTAAATCCTCCTTTTTGAAGATAAATCTTTTTTCCTCTTTAATAGAAACATGAACTCACCTACTTTAATTGTTGGCCTCGTCAGAATATGTGTAATTACTTTTCATTTTAGAAATCTAATTGCTTGAGTCTTTCTTTAAAAGAATCAAATAGCAGTAGACAGACTCACCACGTGGTGGCAGCTGAAAGCCCAGAAACATCACGCAGGCCTGTATTAGGCCTGTGTCCAAAAATTCAGGCAGACAGCTGCCTTGTGGGAATGTAAGAGAGTCATATTGAAAGGCTGCTGGAAATGTTCTCTATCTTGATCTGGGTAGTGGTTACATAGGTATATACATATGTAAAAATTCATCAAACTATATATTTAAGATTGGTGCATTTTGCTATATTTATACCTTGAAACAAAATTTAAGGGATCATTAATGAGAACCATTTTACATAGGC
>JAPYYM010003515.1:0-11064 GCA_028534135.1 Potos flavus
TTCAACTGAAAAATAAGGCCAAAAATAGTACCTATTACTTAAAGTTTTTGTGGAAGTTAAATAATATATATAAAGTACTTAACATTTAGTATATATTTAATAAATAGCAACTAAGATTTCAGACATTTCTAGACACTTTTGAATATGTACATAGCACTTCATTGAATCCTTACAATAATCCTTATCATTATTTGATGGGTGAAGAGAGAAAGACTTAAGAAGTTTAAATAATTTGCCAAAGTCACAAATAGTAAGAGAAAACCAGAATTTGAACCCAGATCTCTCTGGCTTTAAAGCTTCTTTCTGTTTAACACTGTTGTAGAAACTGAAGTACAGGGTTAGTCAGGAGAGACAGGACAAAAGTCAATCTCTAAGCTTAGAGAAGTTTCAATCTCATTCTGTGTCTGTTTCTACATGTACAGTTCAATTGCAGCTCCTATTTTTACATCATTGAGCCAGCCTCAAACAGTGATCCTCTGTTTACCCTTCTGATAAAGACACTGTATTATTGCTAATTCCGAGAGAGAGAGAGAGAGAGAGAGAGAGAGAGAGAGAAGTAATTACTTATAATTATAAACCTGTCATGTGATGTTAAGAGAACCAAAATCTCCTCTCTCCCTTAATAATATTAGAAATAGATCAGTTTGATGGGCTTCACATGGTAGGGAGGCAGCTAAGTCTCACTGCATCAACTTTTATCCCGCAAGATTTCCTTAACCTTGGGCAATAAGTATTAATTTTAGCCACCAGGGCACCTGGGTGGCACAGCTGGTTGAGCATTCAACTATTGGTTTTGGCTCAGGTCATGCTCTCAGGATTGTGAGATCGAGCCTTGCATCAGCTCTATGCTCAGCGGGGAGTCTGCCTGGGATTCTTTCCCTCTCCCTCTACCCCTCCCCAACTCATGCACTCTCTCCTTCTCTCTGGAATAAATAAATAAGTCTTTTTTGAAAAAAAAAATCTTTAATTTTAGCTGCCATTATCACTGTTGTCTTAAGAAATGTGGATCCCTTTTTCATACTCAAACTTAACAGGACAGCTGAGACCAGGATAGCTGGTTCAAATAAGAGTTTACAAAGTCTCAGTAAGAGTTAAAAGAGAAACGGACTCAGAAAAAGCATGGCGCTTGGCTGACAGTGGCTTATAGAGGCTAGATTTCCCCATGGCTGCTGCCATCTGGAGGCACCATCTTTACCTATCTATCCACTCAGGATGACATATCATTTGCTCAAAGGCCTGACCCCGAAGAACAAGAATGCTTCTTTCCTGCATAGTTGGCCTTCTACGCAGTTCCAGGCCCCCACTCATTCCTCCACAGGAACGCACCAAGCACCCAGCCTGTAACAGGGGCCCAGCACCCATGGTCTATGGGGGCAGACAAGAGATAAACAACAAGCTATTGACAGATAAGTCCTGAGAAGGATAAATGAAGTTTTGCTGAGGAGGTTATGTTTTCTTTCTTTTTTTTCCCCCCCGAATACTTTTATTTTATTTTTTCGCTGTTACAAGATTCATTGTTCATGTACCACACCCAGTGCTCCATGCAATATGTGCCCTCCTCAATACCCACCACCAGGCTCGCCCAACCCCCCACCCCTTCCCCTCCAAAACCCTCAGTTTGTTGCTCAGAGTCCACAATCTCTCATGGTTCATCTGCCCCTCCGATTTCCCCAAACATGGAGGACATTGTGAGAAGGAAAGGAAGGGTGAATTGAGGTTATGTTTTCTAAGATCTAAATGTTGAGGAGGAGCCAGTGCTCTGAAAAGCAAAAGAAGAGCATTCCAGGTGAAAAGAACAGTAAGTGCAAAGACCCTGAGTCTAGAAGGAGAAACAGCAAGGTGGCAACAGTGGCTAGAATGCAGAGAGCAAAGGATAGAGGAGATGATAAGAGTTGCAGATATAGGTCAAGTCAGAATACACAGGGTCTTGCAGGTCTGGCTAATTGTGAGGAGATGGTTCTAGAGGGCAGGAGCATGACACGGTATGCTTTACATTTTAGAGCTTTTACAGGCTGCTCTGTGGAATAAGTTAAAAAACTGACACTGTCTTCCAAGCACAGTGTGATAGTGGTAGCAGTAAAAAAAAAAAAGATAACTTTGGCACTTATTCTGGAGGCAGAACCCAGACTTGCTGATGAGTTGGGAGAGGTATCTCTTGATCTATGCCTCGTGCTGGCATGACTATCTCTTTCCTGAGCACTTCTTCTCACCCACAAGAGATTATCTCAGAGTTCTCAACCAGAGAGCTGCACAAGAACACGGGGAGACCCTCCTTACAGAACTACCCACAGTCAGGAACAAGGGGAGAGAAGAGTTGTTGTTCCCAAGGGTAGGAAAGGATGAAGGTATATTGAGTAGTTAGCAAAGCACACAGTTTTCCCAGACAAGTACAGTAAATTGAGGGAGGGGTCTTCAAGATGCAGATTGGCTGAGTCACCCTCCGGTGCCCATCAACTGAACACCCAACAACACCAATATTACCTTATGCTTGTATAGCTTTGTACTTTACCCAAATGTTGGCATGCCATTATCCCCAGCCCCTGAGTCTGTTAATACCTACAGATATTAATACATTCATCTGATAGACATGATAACAGAAGGCCTACAAGGAGAGGAGATAGATATCTATGAAGATGCAGGGTCCCCTATGGTACAGAGCTAGGAGCACATATAGCTTAAGGAAGAAGATGGGCCACAGGAAATGGACCCCAAATGCAGGAAAGGGGAGAAAATGACCACTTTTCCAGTACCCACCCTATACCAGCTGCTGTGTGGCAAGTACCTCTCATTTTATCCTCATTATCATTAATACTTCAGCCACTTTACAGCCATCTCCCCAGGGCTTGGAGGAGTTGAAGGAGGGAAGATACTGAGGGTAGGGGTTGGGAGGGAGGGTCAGCAGCCCTGATCAGCTTGTATCAATCCATGTTAGGACTCCCCTCACACATCTCAACTCTAAGACCAAGTCTCCCACTGTTTTCACCTCCCAGATTTTATAATACAGGTACTTCTTGAGTTATTGTTCTTGTTTGGAACAGTGGAGGTAGTTCACCTTTTAGGCATACTCCGAGAAGCCACAGAACTCTCACAAGTGTCTGGAAGGGTCAAAGCAAACAGCAACTTTCTTCCCTAATAATCCCTATCTCCCCGAAAAACAAAACAAAAACAACCTGTAATCTCTGGTGCTCTGTCTTGTGCTGTGGGATGTTCCAGACACTATAAAAAATCGTTTGGCGTGGCCATTATGGTCTCTTAATCACTTAATCACCTGGACGGCTTACCCAAGGCAGGGTACCCTCCTGCAGGCTGGTTGTCGGAGTGTCCCGGGTGCAGTTCCCCACACACCATGCATGTGGCAGGGCTAGGGGGTAGAGGCGTGTCCTGGCCAAGCGCGTTCCTCCGAGCCAGTGTTCACGGTTGCATGCCAGAGTCACTGCCCCTGGGTGAGCCTGGCCTCTCGCCTACGTTCCCGCCCCAGATGGACACATAGGCACTGCCCGCAGTCTGAGCTGGATCCTTGCATAAGAAGAGCAAGCACCCACGGGCTCTACTCACCACGGTGGCCTCGGGTTGTCTCCTTCTGAGAATGACCCTATCCTAACACACGCGTGCCAATGCTAGCTGCGGGGCGCGGCCTTGCGGGGACCAAGGGTAACCCGGTGCCCCCGCGCGCCGCGCGGGCGCCCGCCGCCGCTCCAGGTCTGCGTGCGCGCGTGCGTGAACGCGTGCAGACCGGGCCCGCGACCCGCACCCGGGTCGCCGCCGCAGCTCTGCGCCCGCCAGGCTGGCCGGGAGCGGGCGGCGAGCGGAGGCGCCGCGCCCTGCCGGGTGGGCGCCTACCCTCACCCTGAGCCGCACGCGTCCCGCGCCTGCAGAGGGTCCCCGCTGCCGTGGCCGCAGAGCCCGAGCAGGAGGCGGCCGTCCGGGAACCTCCTTAGCGGAGCCCCATGATGTCAGCTGGCCCGGAACGGCGACCTTGCGGCGGCGGGGATGGGGCCGAGGACGCCGCGCGATCGCCTGCACGCCCCTCGCCCTCCGACGGCGCTGTTGGCCCCGGCCCGGGCCCCGGCTGGCTCGCCCTGTCGCCCGGCAGCCCCGCCTCCGCAGCGGCCCCCGCGCCCTGGCCCGCGCCGCCGCCCGCGGCCCAGCCGCCCCCAAGCCTGTGGCTGGAGCTCGGGCCCGCCTGCATGAGGGCGCAGCAATGCCCGAGCGAGTCGAGCGGGCAGACGAGCGGCGACATCGGCACTAGCAGCAGCAGCAGCAGAGGCAGTAGCTCCGGGCTGTCCCCGGGCTCCGACTCGGACAGCAGCGGCGTGGTGTGCGGCGGCCGCGGCGGCATGCGCGGAGCCCTGTCGCGCTCCTGGAGCCTAGAGAGCCTGCGCTCGGCCACCGCCGGTAAGGGCGCCGCCCGCGCCCCTGCCGCTCCCTGCGTCTGTCCTCTCTCCACCTGCTGCTTCTCTCTTTTCCCCTACAAGACTGTCTTGCTTCCTTTCCTCTTCTCCCTCACTTTTTCTGTTTTTCGTTTCCATCTTCTGGTTCCTTGCTTCCCATTGCTTTACCTCCCGATTCCTTGTCTTTTCCCTGGTTTTCTTCTGATTTGCCACCACCACCATCCCTGTCCCTTCTTTCACCCACTTTTACCAGTGGACCACCTGTTACAGCTGGGACCTTGTTGCCCCCACCCCCAGCAGGGTGCGTCATCAACTGGGAAACTGAGTGCTTAAGGTGAGAATAGAATTTGGTCCTTGATGCTCTGTTTCTCTTCCCCAAACTGTTCTTGACCAATGGCACATGTCTGGCTTTCTGAACTGCAGCTCTTTGACTTCTGTAAAACAGAAGGTAGGAGAAGGCTCCCTAGCCAAGGGTGGACAGGATTCAGTCCGTTTGGTCTTGGCTTCAGGACAGGCTCCCACCCAGAGGAGGGGGTTTGTCTTGGTCGCTCTGAAATAAGCAGTGCTGTTTCTCTGAGATGGAATTGCTCTGGGGTCCCCAGGGACCATGTGCTTCCTTTAGTGTCCCCCTTTCTATTCGGAGGGCCCAATTCTGGGTACAGATTGAGAGAAAGACTTTGACCCTAAATACTAATTAAGTCCAGAGTGGTTTTATAAATGGTGATGGCCTATCCTTGGTTAGTTGGCAAACAGGATTCTTTATATTTTACTTCTTACAAACATTCAACAAGTTATTTTTGAGCTCCTGAAGTGGGAGCTCTGAAGGAAGATAAGTGCTGCCCAGAAATCAGAAATAGGGGGTTGGGGGGAGGTAACGCTTGCATTATGCTTTTGCATGGTGTAGGGGGTGCAGCCTGTGAGAGCTACATGGTCCTACCAAGGATTGGAGGTGGAGGTGAGGCTCTGCGTGTGCCCTGGTCAGAGCAGCAGAGCCAGAGAAGAGCAGGGGGCCACACAGACAGCAGTTCTCCCTACCCCCAAGGGTGGAGCACAGGCCATGTTGGGGAGTAGAGTTAAAGTTTGACTTCCAAGGGTTGTGAGAGTACCCTTACTGGCAGACAGAGTGTTGCTCTAAAGTAGGTGGTTTTGGAAAAGGAAAGTGAAGGATGCCCAGACCACTGTATTGAGCACTCCATGATTCTTATCTGCTCGGTTCCAAAACAAACACATGAAACTCAGAAAAGTTGATGTCTCCTCCAAATAAAAGTTTTTCAGAATTCTACAGCTGACTCCTTCCCATCCCAATTCCCTTGAAACCCTCCTTTCCCTCCCTCCCCGAGGTGCTTAAATAGAACCCAACTTGAGAAAACCAAACAAGGTAATACCATAAGTGAGACTTTAAGGAAACTGGTAAAGGACGCTTTTCTCTCTCTCTCTCTCTTAGCCCAAATAGCTTTCCTTCCGCTTCCAGAGTGAGAAGGTGTACCTGCTCCACCTCAGCAATGGCAAACAGGCCCAGAGAAGCTCAAGGAGGTGGCCCGGGTGCCCCCAAGGACTCCTTTGCTCCAGGGCAGGGGTGAAGCAGATGGAAATGGGAGAGACCCAGGTTTATTAGGTGACCTTGAGATTTAAGGACTCCCCAGACCACACCGGGGTCACTGAGGCCACCTGGATGAGTTTCAGAGATAACAGCTATATGAGTATGAAAGTCTGGGGTGGTGTGTATGTGTGTGTTGGGAGGCAAAGCAAGTTAAAAGCTGAGGACCAGAGGGCTGGTCCTTGAGGGGCTCATAGTTGCCCCTACAATGGGAGGACAGTGTTTAAAGCAGCATGATATTGGAAGAGTTGATGTGAGACCCAGAAGCAAATGGCATGCCCCTGACAGAACACAGGTACTGCTAGGCATATAGAGAGCACACTGCCCTTGCTCAGGGAGTGCTGGTCAGTAACCAACCATAGAGACCCAGGGCTTGAAGGCATTTTAAATCCCCTCTTCATCTTCTGCCCTTAATCCCATCCCTCAACCCTCTACTCCCTGCCTTGTTTGGGGGACCCTGTATCAGTTGTATTCAGTACTAGATTTGTAACAGGGCTGCCATGAACCCTGTAGAGTTTCTGAGTCCATCATGCCATCACAAGTGGATTCCAGGAGAAAATTAAGCCCTAATGTCCTAAGACATCTACTGTATGCAATGCATGAATTTTCTTCTCTTCTTCTAAAACAGTACTAGCTATTTGCCATACTTGAGAGGAATTGAGAAAATAGGCACTCGAGTAATACTCTTTGGATTTGTGGTTTAGATGAGGAGATCTGGTTGGAAAGGCTGCTATGGAGGGGGATTCAATGGGAAGAACAAAGGGAAAGTAATTTGTTGAGCATCTTCTATATGCTCCATGTTACCTGCTTTACCACATAAAAATCCAGTGAGGTAAGCATTATTATTCCTACAACTCAGGTACAAAAACAAGATCAGAGAGATGCAGTAACTTACGTGAAGTTGCCTACCTACACCATGTCTAACTAGAGCTTCAGGCCTGGATCCATGTGATTTGATAAGGGCTCTTTATCAGGTTTGGAGTAGAGGCTCCAGTGGAGTGCTGGCTCCAGAAAAAAAAGGCTGGGAGGGGAGGGTACATATTGAAGTAACGTCTTGGCTACTTGCATGCTGTTATCTTTATTCAACAGTTAATGCTTTTTTCTAGATCCCAGTTATCCCCTTTTCAAAATGAAAACATTGAAATAAAAAATCTGACTCCTTCTCTAATTAACTATAAAATTCCATGACTCTAGTCAGACCTATTCATTTGGGGTGGATACCCTCCATGAGTCGGCATTTCTTGTATGCTGTATTTCTGTTCAATCAATGGCTTTAAGACAAAACACGTGTGTTTAATTGCACTGTGTTTCTGTCTTAAGAAATATTAAGAATTACCAGTAAAAGATCCTTAGCAAACTTATTGTTGTTGTGATTTTTGTAATGGAGTGTATTTGCTAAACATTTTTGTAGTTGTCAGCAAGAACCAGAGGGCTTGAGGCTGGAATTGCAACTTACCTGCAGGGCAGAACATCAGCTAGAGAATCTAGCAGAGAACTCTGGATTCTCTATTTCCAAAAGACTTTTTGAATCTTAAATGTACAATCTTGGCATTTTCCTTTGAAATTTCACTTTTCCTGGTGTGGAGAAGGCTTTCCTTTAAGACTGAAAATTAAACATAGTTGACAAGGTGGAATTTCTGTAACCCTTCTTTCTCCCCCACTATTCTCATACCCCCCAAGCAAGCTCCTGTTGTCTCTGCAGCCCTCAGCTATATTATCACACTGCTGTTGCTGGGCTAAGGCTTTTAAAATTCCTATTCTGGATGTTTTGTCTGACAGGATTATTTCTCAGTTCAGGCTTCTGGGGTTGACAGAAGTTGACAGAAGTGAGGTTCACTACCTGTGCTTTTGCATAGCTAATGCCATATGATTTCTTCTCGGGAGAGAATGCTTGCTACCTCCGTATTTCCTCTGCAAGTCCCTGAGGCATTTTACTGACTCAGATAGGAATCAGACTTTTCAGAAGTCTAGGCATGTCTTGTAGTCAGACATTTATTTAACACTTAGTATGTCCCAGACACAGCACTAGGCACTAGAGATGGTAGGCAAATCATACAAATCATACATCTTGCCCTTAAATAAGTGACAGCAGAGTGGGACAGACAGTGACAGTCCATCGTAAGGGCTCTAATAGAAGTAAATCCAATGGGGTGATACGTCAGGTGTGCCCAAGCCACTCTCAGTAGATGATTCTGTAGAAAGACTCACAGAGCTCAGAAAAGCTCTTATATTCATGGTTCCAGTCGATTACAGTGGAAACCTACAGACTGAAATCAACTAAGGCAAAAGGAGCATAGGACAGAGTACAAGAGAAACCAGGTGCATACTTCCAGATGTTCCCTCCCATGGAATCAGATGGACCATGCTTAACTCTCCCAGCAACAGTGTGTGACACATGCAGGAAGTATTGCCAACCAGAAGAATTTGCCAAAGCCTTGGTGTCCAGGGTTTTTACTGGAGGTCAGTTACTTAGGCATGTAGTGTCCACAAGACTGACCTTAGTTGCTTAGTCTCCAAACTCTCCAGAGGCCACACTGATACGGTGTCGCCCAGGACACCCCATCGTAAATCACACTGTTAGTATTAAGTGTCTGGGGTGGTTGAAGACCCCAGGTACACAAAGCCACTTTTATCAGACAGGATATTTCAGGGGCTTAGAGTCAATCTCCCCAGAACCAGCTGAAGGCCAGCCCTTCCTTCAAAATGTGTAAGATTTGAACATCCCCAAGCTTCCCCAAGGAAGCTCAGAAGAGATGCACCAGACCCTACTAGTTATGAGGAGTAGAGACAGGGAGAAGTGAGTCAGAGAAACCTTTCAGGATAAGGTACTGCCTGAGTCCTATTGCCTGCAAGTTAGCTGTGTGGTGAGGAGTAGAAAGAGCCTTCATGAGGAAGAGCCAACATTAATGCAGAAAGATGTACAACGGAACGGAACCTGTGTTTACTGAGCACCTGTGCTGGGTACCGTGTCAAGTGCTTTAAATATGCAGGAATTGCAAATAATATGGAATGAGGAGCATAACAAGAGATAAGGAAGACCAGGCTATGGCTCCATGCTAAGAACTGTGGACTAACAGTTCTTGGAGCCATGGAAAGGTTTTAAGCGGGACCTTAATGTGGCCAAATGCTTGCATACTTTCTCTCCTTTATGTTTAAAGTTAAACACAGTAAAATTTACTCTTTTTGGTGCTAAGAGTTTTGACAGATGTATATAGTCATGTAATCACCACCATAATCTAAACACAGAAGAGTTCTATTATTCTAAAAAATTAATGTTGCCCCTTTGTAGTTACCGCCCCCCCCCCGCCCCCAGTTCCTGGGCAGTTTAACTATTCCAAGAGTGTTACATCCATGGACTCATATTATATTGCCTTTTGAGGCTGGCTTCTTTCACCTGGGATAACACATTTGAGGTTCATCTGTGGTTTTGCATGTATCAATAGTTGTTTTTTCCTTTTATTTATTGAATATTATTCCACCAAATGGATATACCGCAGTTTGTCTATTAGGTTCATTAACTGAAGGGCATTTGTAGTTGTTCCCAGTTTTTGTCTATTATAAATAAAGCTACTCTGACATTAGTGTACAAGTCTTTGTATGGACATAAGTTTACATTCTCTTGGGTAAACACCTAGGAGTAAATTGTGGGGTCATTTTGTAAGTATATGTTTAACTATAGGAAACCATCAAACTCTTTTTCAAAGTAGCTACCATTTTCACTCTCACCATCAGAGTATGAGAGTTCCCATTACTCGTATTTTCTTCAGTACTTAGTACTGCCAGTGTCTCAAGCCATGCTGTTAGGTGTGTGATATCTCATTTGGTTTTAATTTGCATATCCCTGGTGACTACTGATGTTGAACATTTTTTCATATGCTTGTTTGCCATATGGTGTCTTCTTCTTTGGTGAAGTGCCTGAATCTTTTGCCCAGTTTTTATTGGATTATTTGTTTTCTTGTTACTGAGTTTTGAGAGTTCTTCATATATTCTGAGTACAAGTACTTTGTCAGATATGTGATTTGCAAATATTTTTTCCAGTCTGTGCCTTGTATTTTAATTATTTAATGACATCTTTTGCAGAGCAAAAGTTTGTAATTTCAGTAGAACTCACTTTATAACTTTTCTTTTATGGACTGTACTTTTAGTGTTGTATCCAGGAACTCCTGTATTGAACCTGAGGACATAGAGTTTCCTATGTTTTCTTCTAGACGTTTTTATACTTTTAGATTTTATACTTAGATATTTAATCCATTTTGAGTTAATTTTTATATAGTTTGAGATGAGGGTCAAAGTTCATTTTTTTGCATGTGCATGTTCAGTTTTGTAGCACCATTCATTAAAAAGATTATCCTTTCTCCACTGAATTGCCTTTGTACCTTTGTCAGAACTCAACTGTCTATATTTGTGGCTCTATTTCTGGACTCTCTGTTCCATTCCACTGATGCCATACCATTTGTCTTCATTATTGTAACTTTATAGTATGTCTTGAGAAAGGTTTATGAACCCTCTCATTTTATTCTTCTTTTTCAGTATTACTGTAGTTACTCTAATTTCTTTGCCTTTCCATTTGCATTTTAGAATCAATTTGTCAATATCTACAAAATATCCTTCTGCAATCTTGATACAGTTTGTAATGAATCTGTAAATTAATTTGGGAACAATTGAAATCTTGGCAATATGGAGTCTTCCAATTTATGAACATTGTACATCAGAGGCTAGAAAGCCAAGCCATGGACCACCCACCACTCACCTATAGTACTTACAGATTTGGATGCATTCGTCCCTTCTAAAAGTTTCCAAAATATCCTAATGTTCCTGAGCCTGCCAGATAGTGACCTTCCTCACTGACCTATAAGGCTGGGGATTCTATAAGCCCCAAATCAGACCAGTTTTTCTAAGAAGGCTTTGTAAGCATTGGCTGCGTGAAGTCAACTTAGGTCCTTAAAAGTGTCTGGGTGTATGTAATTAAATTCATATTCTTAAATTCATATTCTTAAATATGACATTCTAATCATATAGCCAAGTTTCCAGATATTCCTCCTGTTAAACAAGGAGGACAGATTCTTTTTTTTTTTT
>JAPYYM010003516.1:0-11064 GCA_028534135.1 Potos flavus
AAAAAAAAAAAAGATGATTCCATCATCATATTGAAATTTCAGCATCATACTGAAATCCTACTTTGGCATTTGAGTATTATAAGAAAGCTGTGAAATTATAGTTCTATTAAAAGGAAATAATTATCACAAAAGAATATCTAAATGCATAGTTATCTAATGCATTACTCTAGTATTACATTTTGGTTTTACTTTTTCATTTCAATTGCAAGTCTGGTTGATAGGAAAGAAAATAACAGAACTGTAATTACATAGCTATAACTATAGTTCACTTTGAACACCAGGCAGAAATTGTTTATTTTATATATCACCTGTGCAGCTTGATTTAGTTATCCTACAAAACAGACATATGTTTTTAACATAAAAAGCAAAATTTTAAAAAATGAGGTTTATATGCTTCCAAGTTAGTGACACTTTTTGTGAATTTCTTTTCAGTTATTCCAAACACCATATTGTCTGTTGATGGACAAGCTGTTTTTCACTGGCATGAAATATATATTATGGCACACTGGTATACTATGTAAGGTGTATGAATGCTTCAAAAATGTTTTCTCCACTTCTTACCTTATTCTCTTGGCTTCTCTGCCCCCCATATACACTGCCCCAGCCTATTTGATACTGAGCTGAAAATCCTCCTGATACTTATTGTCAACATTATATTTTTCAAAGAGAAAATATATAGTTTCTTTTTGGAAAGTATTGCTGGATTTAAGTAGAAACAAGGTAAAAAATTATTTTTAGTTCTGAAGTAAATCACAATCTATGGTTTTCATTTGTGATGTATGTTGGTTTAAAATTTTTAATCTTATCCAAATAAGTGGAATATTGCTTTGAATGACCCAAAACAAAATATAACTGTATGGTCCAATTCATTTAACTTAAAACAATAAATATGTTTAACTACCTACTTGTTGAACCTATAATGCATATGGCACAAAGGTATATAAAAGAGTACATTGTTTATAATCATTCAAATGAATCAAATTGCCCTTAAAAGAAATGCTACAGCATTTACTAGAATTTACCATGAAAAAGAGCAAAGCACAATTTTGTATCATGTCTATCCTTACCCTATTCTGTAGAGACACATCCTCAGCTTCCTTTTCAGAAACATACACTGTAAAGCTATATACAATGACTGGAAGCTAGTGCATGAAATGAAAACTTTCTTGTAATTCCCAGTAAATAGTATTTGTTCTTAATCATAATCCATATGGTCATGGGTCTTTAAATTTTATTTAGTATTTAGCCTATATAATATTAACATTATCGCCATTGTAGATACAGTAAACATTCTCAGGTATTCTAAATTTACTACCTATTTAAACTGTAAAATCTGTGTGCTCGATGCTAAGAACTGGAGCACAACAGGATGGAAAGAGTAAATATAATCATATTAATAAAATACTTGTTAAAAGGACATCAACTGATAATCAACAGATATGGGCAGGGGTTAGAAATAAAGTACCCATTATCTGTGAAGATTAACTTGGCTCTTAAGTCTATATTATTTCCCCTATATCATGCTAGAGCCTTCAAAACTGAAAGTTGAGGAAATCATAAATATTAGAAAGTAGTTAAGAACTTACTCTAAAGTTTGTAAATTTGAGAGAGTCTAAAGGTGGTAAAAAATCTTGTAGTGCTCTAGTCATGCTACAAGAAGAATAAATAAAATAATATTATTTTCTAAAGAAGCGGAATTCAACTGATAAAATTAAGAATGAAATAAAAGATGCCTTGATATTTCAAGCTTCGATTATATAATCAAGCTTATATTACCGTAAGAGAGAGAATTTTCAGTTAATTTAATGTTACTTAACACTTGTTTTGTTCCATGTTCTACTCCAGGCACAGAACAATGAAAGTAACATGGAAATTAAAACCGATTCTTAGAAAAATATTGGGAGACAATGTACTTGTTTCTCATCTTCCCAAATTCCTCAAAGATTATGACACATTGAAAATTGATGGTGACTTCAATATTAAGGTTCAAGTGTTCAGTTTCTTACCATTAAGTAGAATACTTCTCATCAATAAAAGGGATATCTTCCTCTATGTGCAACAGCATGGATGAATCTCATTGTGCTAAACAAAAGAAGCCAGGGATATTCCATTTATGTGAAATTGACTATTTTGTATTCATAGATATCAATCTTGCAAGACATTTACTTCAAAGTTCACTTCTTTTTAATTCAAAAAATTTACATAGATAAGTTTATAAGACATACATCATATTTTAATTCACTTATTGATTTCGCTTGTAAATATTTAAGTTACCATGCTATGTGTTAGGGATCAGTTTGAATAAAAATTCCTTCCTTGATCTCAAGATGCTCATAGTCTATCTACAGAAACAGATAAAATTAGAAGTTACAGTGGAATAAAAATACAAGATGATTGACAACCTGTACATATATTGTCATACTAGAAATAAACTTAGAATACTATGTCTCTCTAAGGAAAAACATCTAATAAAGATATGTCTGAGGGGTACCTGGGTGGCTCAGTTGGTTAAGCATCCAACTCTTTTTTTTTTTTTTTTTAAGCATCCAACTCTTGATTTCAGCTCAGGTCATGACCTCAGGGTTGTGGGATTGGCCCCACACAGGGCTCCATGTTCAGCAGACAGTCTATTTGAGATTCTCTCTCTCCCTCCGTCTGCCCCTCCCCCTCTTCTCTCTCTCTAAAATAAGCAAATACATCTTTAAAAAAAATAAAGATATGACCAAAAGATTACAAGGACTTCTCAGTACAAATGAGAACACTGAACTCTTAAGTCTTTGTAGGCTGTTAATCACAATAACTGGCATGGTATATAGATATGTTGAATGAACTTAATTTATGATAAGAAACTATGTAGGAGGAAAGTATTATCCTCTTAACAATTCCAGGCAAAAAGGAAAGAACAAAAGAGATATAGTTTACTGGATATTCAGTATAAAGTAATGAGATCAGTTTTCAGAATTCACTTAGAAAAGTAATATGACTATGGGAGATACACTCCATTTTGAATCACTTCCCAAAGATGTTTATGTGGTGATACAATTATGTCATTGCTATGTGCATTTCCATTTAGTCCTCCTTAGGCAAGCTGTCTAAGCCACTGTTTTCAATTTCAGACAAACATCATGAAAACCAGAGCACTTCTGTAACTCGTTGGAAGACCTGTCTTATTTACTTTAGTTCCACTTGACCTTTTCCATATTTTAGGTCATTTTAGGCATTTACACATTTTTATTTTACATTTTTCTCTTTACTGAGCAGCTATCATAAAATGAAAACCAATAGACGTATGTTATAGGCAGACTAAAATAAATTGAAATAGTATGAATTTCTTTTCATTTATCTCAGATGCTATTAGAAAAGAATGACCTTAATGAATTTTAACTGCATTTTTCCAATTACTCTATCAAAAAACTTGTCTATCTAATTGTGTATTCTGTCAGCAAACCCTCTTGGCTCTCTATCCAAAATTTATTACAAATATGACTGCTCCTCACCATTTCTACCTCTGCTATATTCATTAAAGCCACCATTATCTCTCATCTGGATTGCTTAATGAGGCTTTCACTTGGTTTCTCATTTTCCATCTTGCCCTCCTATAGTTTGTTCTCCACAGAGCAGCCAATGTGATTCTTTTAAATTGTAAATCAAAGAATCTTATTACTCTGCTTATAATTATCTAATAGCTGCTCATCTCTCAAAATAAAATTCAGAAATCCTGACTGAGCTGCACCCCTGCTGGCTCACTGGCAGTATTTCTAACCACTGCCCCTTTTAGATCACTCTGTTCCAGCCACACCAGCCTTCTTTTTGCTTCTTGAACCTGTCAAATTTACTCCTAGTTAGGTGCTCCTTTGTGGATCATGTGACTCTTCTTTATGGAAAGCTTCCCTATTGGCATCCACAGAGCACACTCCCTAGATTTACTCAAATCTTTGCTTTCCTTTCATTTCCCAGATTATTTCTCCGCTTTATTTTACTTCATAACAATTGTCATATTAAATATTTAATGTTAAATATTTGTTTATTTTTTCTATCATCTTCAACCATTAAGAATAAGATCCATGAGAATTAAAATTTCTTTTCTGTTTTATTTATAGCTGTATCTCCAACACCAAGAGCATAGACATTCAATGATCAATTCATGAATGAATGAATGAATGAATGGAATTTTGTATGGATATATTTTGTTCAGAAGTAAGAGCTATTTTAAGAAAACCTCCTATGTAGGGCCACCTGGGCGGTTCAGTTGGTTAAACCTCAGACTCTTGATTTCAGTTCATGATCTCAGGGTCATGGATCTAGCCCAGCATTGGGCTCTGAGCTCAGCAGGGAGTCTGCTGGAGTTTTTCTCCCCAACTCCCTCTACCACTCTACCTGCTCACGCTTTCTCTGTCTCTCTCTCTCTCTCTCTCAAATAAATAAGTAAATCTTTTTAAAAAAAAAGAATATCCTCTAAGTATTAACATGTATTTAGTTCAAATAATGTTAAGTGCTCATAGTTTTCTCTAGCTGATAATAAATGGCAAGAGTCTACCTGTTGTTAGAAAAGGGTCCACATAGGGAAAGGATTGGCAACCAGATAAGACAGAATTTGGCAATCTCTAGATTGTATGTTTTTGGCTCCAAGAGACAAGTCTAAATAGGACAATTCTTTTCCATTAAGGAGGAAAAGTTAAAATAAAGCTGGATGGCACCTGGGCGGCTCAGTGGGTTGGGCTTGCCTGCCTTTGGCTCAGGTTATGATCTCCGGGTACTGGGATGAGCCCTACGTCAGTCTCCCTACTCAGCGGGGGGTCTGCTTCTCCTTCTGCCCCTCCCCCACTTGTGCACATGCACCTATGCTCTCTCTCTCTCAAATGAAACCTTTAAAAAAATAAAACAAAGCTGGAAATTTTAAGTTAAATAAAAATATCACTTGATAGTAATCATTCATCTATAGAAAATAGCTAACTATTTCGCAGGACTTTTATGAATTGAAAATAAGGTATCTGGTAAAAAGGCCGAAAAAGAGTACTCTGGGAAGAAATCACAATCATTATCAGAGATTCTAAGTTCAAATTCTAACTTCTTTATGCAGGTGTGATCTTTGTTAAGTTACTGAAATTCAATACTATCATTCATTACTATTTCATAGCTTTATAATAAATGGATAATATATGATACATGATTCTGTTAATATACTATGAACTGTTTTATGAATCTTAGTTAATATTTTAATGGCATAAATTATTGTGATTTGACCCCTTCACATTTTACTATTAGTTAAAGAACCCAGAGTCTACTAGAAGGACAGTCAGAATTTGCTTCTGTTTTTATCTAATACTGGAGATTCTTGTATTAACAGTTGTATCTCAAGAGCCCTACTTTAGGGGATCTTACAAAACTCACTGAAGTTCAGTCACAGACACAAGTGATTTATTTTAACTTACTTATGTTTTTTAAAAGGTACCAGATTTATGTATCTCTGAGTATTTTCTTTGTTACCAGGAAAGCAGTTTGAAAGAGCAGTGAATTACTTATCATAGACATCTAATTACTTTGTCAAAATTGTCTAAAATTTCCTCCACTTCCATAAATTTGTCCATTGCTAAGGTTAATACACCCCAGTGGTTTTTCACCATTCACAGAGCCAAAAGGAGTATTATTAAGCAAATTAGCACATCAATTTTTAAGTGATATTTGTTACAGAGCATTTGTGGGTGCCTAACCTTGAAGAATAAGGAAGAATCAGAATTTGCTTATCTCCTTTAACATATTTAGAATAATTATGAGGTTATGACTGACAAATACTATATTTTCAAGTACAAGCTATCATTCACAATGTACTTTTCTTGTATTTTTTATGTTATGATACAATAAAGTTCTGTTTACTTTAAATGTGCTAACTTTTCTACATACATGAAAGAATGGCTATCATTATTTCTAGTTTTACGCAAGTATTTGCTTAAGATTTTACATATTTGATACTTTTAAAATTCATTACCAAAAATAATTAGATAATACAGTTCATATTTTATAGTAAGTAATTGATTATTTTATAATAAATTATCACAATTTTTTGCAAGTTCATTATTTATTTCCTATTGATAAATGAAAATATAGATTGCCAAAAAATGTTATTTGCTGATAAATTTATGTTAAAATTGTGGACTATGGTCATATTTTTTTCAATATGTTTAAGTTGCTTTTACAATAAATTTATTAAAAATAAAATGATACTATTGTAGGGAAATGTGTGATCTTTAAGAAAAAGGAGACTTGGCATCATCTCAGTGCTTTGTTGAGTGTTCAACACATTAATATGATTAAAATAAAATTAAAAACTAAAAAGAAAGAGTGAACATTTTTTAAATTTTCAAAATGACAACTGTTGAAGTTTTTGTTATATTTATTTAACATTTTGGAAATATTTTCTTGTATTCTAAATCTCTATTGTGCTTTTATTTTTACTATGGTGAAAATGTCCTGAGGTATTTTAAAACACAGACAAAATACATAACCTTGTTTTTCTAACTGCATTAACTTAAATTTCACTTTTAATGTTTACAAATTTCTTTTGTTGAAATAGATCTACTGCTTGCTCATAACTGAAGAGAATCTAATGCATCCATAAATGGCTGCGTTGTCTAAAATCCTTATTTAAGGACAATAATAACATTATGTTATTTATGTTTGTTAGGGAGATATCCTGAAGAATAGTGCATGCGAAGATGTTTGAAGTCTATTCAGTTTATCTCCTTTCCTAAAATGCTATGATCAATTGCTTGTGGTTCTTCTGTTTTAAGTTTCCTAAGATGCATTTCCTCATTTACTTTTAGAAATGCATGTATTGGGTTTCTAATATGAATGAGATCTGTTTATGCAAATAATTACTTCTATAGATAGAAAGCAAGTAAATTAATAAAAGCCAGGTATGATGCACTGTTTTCATATATTTTAATAATAATATAACATAATCTTTCATTCTGATGACTTCTATCATTATTATTTTACTCTGCATTTTTATTATTTTTTAATTTTAAAAAATTAAGTATGTTAATTGAGATACAATTGATATGTAACACTGAGGAAGATTAAGGTATGCATTGTGTTGATTTGATATATCTATATATTGCAATATGATTACCACCATAGCATTAGCTAACACTTCATCATGTCACATATTCATCATTTTGTTTTTGTGGTAAGAATATTTAAGATCTCATCGCTTAGCAAATTTGAAGTACATATTACAGTATTGTTAACTATTCAGATTAGATTTCCAGAACTTAATCATCTCCTAACTGTAAATTTGTATTTTTTGACATATATGTCCCCAATTCACCCACCCACCACCCACCTCCAGGCCCTTGTAATGACCATTCTACTCTATTTCTACAAATATGGCTTTTTTCGGTTCCACATATATAGGTGTTATCATACAATATTTGTCTTTTTCTGACTAATCTCAGTGTAATGCCATCAAGGTAAATCCATGTTGCTGTAAATGGCTGGATTTCCTTATTTCTCATGGAAAAATAGTATTACATTGTATATATTTATCTCATCTTTAGCCTTTCATTCACTAATGGACACTTAGGTTGTTTCCATATCTTGGCTATTGTAAATAATGCTGCAATGAACATAGGAGTGCACATATCATTTTTTAGATCCTGTTTTCATTTCTTTTGTATATAAACCCAGAAGAGGAATTGTGGGAATATAGGGTAGGTATATTTTTAATTTTTTGAGGAAATTTCACTGTTTTCTATAGCGACTATAACAATTTACATTCCCACCATCAGTGCACAGAATTCTCTTTCTCCATATCCTCAAAGGCATTTATCTCGTCTTTTTGATTAAAGCAATCTTCACCAGTGTGAAGTGATATTTTATTGTGGTTTTGATTTACATTTCCCTTGATGATTAGTAATGTTAAGCACTTTTTCATATACCTGTTGACCGTTTCTATGTCATCTTTGGAAAAATTTCTGTTCAGGTCATTTACCCACTTTTTATTGGGCTATTTGTTTTTCTGATACTGAGTTCTATGTGTTCCTTATATATTTTGGGTACTTTGCCTGACAATATGTTTATTAAGACTTGTTTGGTGGCTTGACATGTGATCTATCCAAGATAATGATCTGTGTGCACTTAGGAAGAATATATGTTCTGCTGTTGTTGGATGGAATGTTCTGTACATATCTGTTAGGTCCATTTGGTCCCAATATTGTTCAAATATACTGTTTCCTTATCAATTCTCTGTCTTGATGATCTATCCAGTATTGAGAGGCAGGTATTAAGGTCCCCAGCTATTAGTTCCTGTTTTAGTTCTATTAGTATTTTCTTTTTATATTTATTTATTCCTATGCTGAGGCAAATATTTATAATTATTACATCCTCTTGATGTATTGACCCTTTATCATCATATAATGACACTTTTGTCTCTTGTTATATTTTTTTACTTAGAATCTATTTTGTCTGATGTAAGTATAGCTACCTCTCATTTCTTTGAGCATATGTATGTATTTAACTTGAAGTGAGTCTTTTATGGGCAGCATATAGTTGTGTCTTGTTTTGTTATCCATTCAGCCATTCCATGCCTTTTGATTGTAGGATTTTATTCATTTACAATGAAAGTAATTATTGTTAGGTAAGGACTTATTAATGCATATTATTAATTATTTTCTAGCTGTTTTATAGTTCTTTTGTTCCTTTCTTATTGTCTTCCTTTGTGAATTGATATTTTTCTGCCATGGTATACTTGGTTTCCTTCTCTTTATCTTGTGTATCTACTATAGGTTTTAGCATTATGGCTATCCTGAGGCTTAAATGAAACATCGTATAGATATTAGTCTATTTTAACCTGCTCATATCAACTCTTTATATCAACTTAACTTCAAAAGCATACATTTGATTCTTTTCCCACCACCTTTTAGGTCTTTGATGTCACAGTTTACATATTTTATATCATTTATTCTTTAACAGATTATTATAGCTATAGCTATTTTTTTAGAGAGGGAGACAAGGGAGGAGTAGAGAGGGAGAGAGAGGATCTTCAGCAGGCTCTATGCCCAACACAAAGCCCAACATGGGACTCAATCTCAGAAACCTAAGATCATGACCTAAGCCAGAATCAAGAGTTGGATGCTTAATCAACTGAAACTTTCAGGAGCCCTGTAGCTATTTTTAATACCCTGTCCTTTAACCATTGCACTAGAGTTAAGTGATTAATATGCACCAAAGTACAGTATTGGAGTGTTTTGATTTTGACTTTAAACTTACCTTTATTGCTATGTTTTATATTTTCAAATGTTTTCATGTTTCTAACTAGGGTCCTTTCATTTCAGCTTGAATAACTCCTTTCAGGATTCTTTTCAGGCAGGTTTAGTGGTGCTAAACCTCCTAGTTTTTGTTTACCTGGAAAAGTCTTTCTCCTTTATTTTTGAAAGATGGCTTTGCTGGATAAAGTATTCTTGGTTGGCTGTTTGTTTGTTTGTTTGTTCGTTTCAGTCCTTTGAATGCACCATTCCTCTCCCTCCTGGCCTTCAAGGTTTCTGCTGAGAAATCTGCTGACAGAATTATGATGGTTCATTTGTTAGTAACAAACTTCTTTTCTCTTTCTGCTTTCAAGATTCTTTCTTTGTCTTTGGTTTTGACAATTTTATTACAATATGTCTAGAGATCTCTCTAAGCTAAATTTATATGGGGACTTATGAACTTCATGAACTTGGCTGTCTGCATCTCTCCCATGTTTGAAGAGTTTTTGGCCATTATTTTTTTAAATAATCTTTTTTTCCCCTTTTATCCCTCTCTTTTCTTTCTGGAACTGTACTGTAGAACTGGAACAGTTCTGGAACTGGAACTGTAGATTATTTTCATATAAGTCCTGTTGGCTTTCTTTATTCCTTTTCATTCTTTTTTTTTTCTTTTGACTTCTCTGACTAGATAATTTCAAATGATCTGCATCTGTGTGCATTAATTCTTCTGATTGGTCCAGTCTGCTATTAAACCTGTCTGTTGAAGTTTTCAATATGGTCATTGTATTCTTCAGGTATAAACTTTTTGTTTGGTTCTACTTTATGTTTTCTGTCTCTTTGTTGAACTTTTATTTTGCTTTTGTATTATTTTCTTGATTTTATTAAATAATTTCTCTGTGTTTTCTTGTAGCTCTTTGGGCATCTTGAGAACAATTATTTTGTATCTTTGTCAGGCAATTTATGTGTATCCTTTTCTTTGGAATCAGTTACTGGAGTTCTATAGTGTTTCTTTGATGGTGTCATGTTTCCCTGCTTCTTTGTGACCCCTATAGCCTTGTGTAGGTGTCTGCAAATTTCATGAAGCAGTCAGCCTTCTGTGACTCCAAGTCTAGAGGTGCAGGGCACTAATGGGGTGGGGATGTGTGGTGACTCTGGGTTTAGGGAAACATGATGTCTCATTGGCTCAGGCTGCTGAAGCCCATCACTTCAACAACTTCATGGCTCTTGACATGCTGCAGGGTGTCCTGTAGCCATTGGAGTACATGCCAATAGCTAAGATCCCTGTAGCTTCTAATATGCTTACAATTGGCTCTGGCCCTTGCTGCTGGTCCTGACCGTTGCCACTACATATGTGTCCCTCTCACCACACAGACACCAGCAGCCAGCCCTCATAGTTAAGTCTGTACACACCACTGTCTCCAGCCACCTCCAATACCTGCCCTGTTCCATAGCCTAGCCACTGGACGTGGAGGTACTGCTAAGGACTCAGTATCCCTCACAGCTACTACAGACCCACTACAGTGCTTGCTGGGGGCTCCACAGTTGCTGATGTTATAGACCCCTGTGTCCTGAGCCAATGAGACATCATGCCCACACACCCCCGGAGCCACCACAAAGGATGTCAGGGTAACTTCAGGAGAGGCTGGTGATGGGAGTTTTGCCAGGGAGATGCAGGTGCACAGCTCTAGGGGCTAGCTGCAGATAAAGCCAGAAGTGTAGGCCAATGAAAGGAGACAGGGTTAGAGCTAGGCCATGAACAGCTCTGGAGATCTTAGCTGTGGTCATGCACGCCATGGCTGTAGGGTCTTGCCATTGGCATGCA
>JAPYYM010003517.1:0-11064 GCA_028534135.1 Potos flavus
ACTACCAGGTACGTCATGGTTATTTAGACTTGGGTACTTGGTAGCCTTTTCCTCAAAAATGGACAAAGTAAGTCTTTACCTTCAAGGAAAACGACTGACAATTTTGTTTGTTTGTTGCCAGCGATAAAATTTCAGCTTTGACATGAAAATTAAAATTGTAGAAAATTTGTATCAGCCGCTGTGAGCTATGCTGCTACTTCGCACTTAAAGACTTTTCCGAAAGAGTAAGGGGAGGTATTTAAAATGTAATTTTTTTTGACAGTGGAAAATGAAATGTAGTCAACATTTAGAAGACTGGCATAACTCAGTGAACCATCTTCCCAATGATCAATACATAATATTAAAAAATCATGCATGTACAAAAGACCCATTCAATGTGCAAGATAAACCAATAGATTTTTATAGAACAGAGCAGATATATGATATGTTTTCAGAATCCACACTGCAATTAACCTGTAGCTGTTAGAAACCACTACTTTTGGGTTTTGGTATAGTATCGAAGATTATCTATAGTTCTCTGGAAAGACTATTAAAATATCACTCCATTTTCAAACTATATAACTATGTAAGATAGGTGTTCACCCTATATTTCAACGAAAGCAATAAATCCTATGAAGCTAAATATAGAAGCACATTTGAGAATCTAGATGTCTTCTTTTATGTCAGATATTAAAGAGATTTGCAAAAATGTAATATAACATTACTTTTCTCAGTACTTGTTTGAGATAACATAGCTATTTTTCATAAAAATGTTAACATGCAATGCATCTAATTACTATTTTAACTGAATAAACATTTTTAAATGATCATCTTTAGTTTCTAACATAGTAAGTGTCAATATGGAACCAACATAAACAAACTTTCTTTGGGGTACCCGAAAAATTTTTAGATGGCAAAGGGCCCTTGAGACCTCAAAGTTTGTGACTTGCTCACCTAGATCATTCTATGCTTCTCAAGTCTTAATTTTTCCTGTGACCTATGATTCCCATCCACAACTGATTCTGGGTTGGACTAGCTCTAGGCATCCATGTGGTGTCCTAATCCAGGGACAACCTCAAACATTCCTTGATGTACCACCTCTTAACCTCTTACCTTTCTGCCTGCTGCCTGCTGCCAGGTAGGGAGATACCTCTTCTCATATTCTTTGGAGACTGTTTTTAGGTGGGATGTCCCTAGGTGGCTGCGTGGTCACCGAGGAGCAGGGTTCTTTCAGCTCTCTCCTCCCCAGGATGCCTCGGCATTTCCTAGAAGGGTAAATCAAAGTAGGTTCAAGAACAGCCTCGCACTACTTCTAGAAACACGGTTGCCTTTATTCTCAGCCGTGATTGCTGACTAGGGTCTTCCTGCCTGGGGTTACCCATTCTGAGGCTCACTGTTTCTTCCTGAAAGTTGGATTCTTCTGGTTAATTCTCCAAAGCTATTACATATGTGAATATCTGAGCCTAAGCCTTTATTATGGGCGGGGTTGTGCTATTTTTACCAGTGGGGTTCCCTGTGATGCGGACGCATATCGGCAGAGTGAGTCTCTCTAACCTCACACGCTGGCATCACCGAGCCTGGGCTGGGACTCACCTGGACACCTGCCTGCAGCCTTACTGAATACTTGTGCGCCTCGAGTATTACCCAACGGAGGTGTCCACTACAACCTGCTTCAGGTGCAACTCTGCATGTGATATGGGATCAGGACCTAGTTCTACATTTGGTCCCTGATTATTCTACTGGAAGCCTGCAAAAAGAACACTTACTTGGATGCTGCAGGCTCCTTTATCTCTGACCTACGGCTCCCTGTATTATGTTCTGGGGCAAGGAGTCCCGGAAGAACCATCTATTTCATTATTTCCATCTTTGGAAGCTCCTCCAGTTTGCTGCCTTGAATGGGACCCCACGCTGCTTTTCTGCTTTGTTAGCTTCCTCTCCAGGGACCACTGGAGATAGACACTGGGAAAGACAACACTAGAACCTTCTTGGAGGCATGGTGGCACCCACCCAGCTTTATTCTGTCCTTTAATCCAAGCACTCCTTTCTCTGATTTTGCTTTACTTAAATGCTCTATTTGGTATTTTAGGCTAAAAAAAGAAGCTCTTTCAGAAGAAAGATACTTTCCATATTTGGCTCACAAATAAGTGAATAAGTCTATCACCCATTGGCAAAAGCTTTGTGGTCAATAACACAGTGGCCTTGCTCCCTAGCCTCAGGGTCAGCTATAATATTCTGTGAGAATTGCAGCATAAACTCTGATTTCTTATAATCGTGTGAAATTCAGTGTTTACCAATTCTTTTGTGTTCCCAAACTCCCTATGGCCTAACTTATGGCAATTATTCTGAGTCAGGAGGCATCTTATAATGTAAGTAAGCTAAAATTTGATATAACTAAGTGAAAATTGCAGTCACGACAATGTTGCTGGTCTGCTTTTATGGTAGCATTGATGATGATAAAATCCATTTTTAGAGACTGATCTCCGAGGTGGGGTCACCATCACCTACTTTCTTATAATTTAGAAGCTAATTCTTAACATTTCCCCTAAGTTATAAGTCCTTACCAATTTTTATTTTGGTCCCATCTTTATTGGACAAGGTCTTTCACATCAAAATGGGTTAGCTGCCCCTTACTCCAGTTCAAAATCCAACCTCCCTGACCATCCCTGTGTCTGTTGGTTGCCGGTGCTCACGCTAATTCTGGGCCTCTTGTGGCTGTGTTTCTTGGCCTTGTCTACATTAGAGGTGCTCCAGTTTTTTCGGTCTACCTTCCATTACCAAATCGCTCTATGTATCATTTAGGGAAATGCTAGCTGCTGTAATAATGAACTCCAAAATTATAGTAACTTAAAATTATATTTCTCACTCTCCTAAGTCCCATGCAATTCTCTACCATCTGGTGATTCGGGGAGCTAGGCTCCTCCCTTCTTTCTCTGGGTATAGCCAGCTTTCTCGGGGTATAGCCAGCAGACTGTGAAAGAGACGGTGGAGAAGGCACATCTGCTTCTTAACTGTCTTAGTCCAGAAGCAATGTACATTCCTTCCACACACATTCCATTGGTGAGAACTATTCATACGGCCCACCAGGATGCAAGGGGAGCTAGGGAAGGTAGTTACTGGCTGGGCACCCATTCCCCAAATAATGCTATAATATGTAAGGGGGAACATGATTTTTTTTATTGTAGTAAAATATACATATTATAAGAGTCACCACTTTAACCAGTTTTCGGTGTAGAGTTCAGTGGCATTAAGCAACCAACCCTTCAGAACATTTTCATCTTCTGAAACTGAAACTCTGCTCCCGTTAAACAACTCCCCATCCTCCCCTCCCCCACGCAGACTCTGGCGACCACCATTTTGCTTTCTGTGCCTATGAATTTGACTACTTTAGGCACCTCATACAAGTAGAATCATGTGGTATTTTCCTTTTGTGTCTGGCTTATTTTACTTAGCATGTTTTCAAGGTTCATCTGTGTTGTGTCATGTGTCAGACTTTCGTTCCTTTCTAAGGCTGAAGAATATTCCATCGTATGGATACACCACATTTTATTCATCCACTCATCCGACAATGGACACTTGGGTTACGTTCATCTTTTGGCTGTTTTTATTAATGGTACTGGGAACACAGATACACGAATATCTCTTGGGGTACTTACTTTCAATTTTTTCGGGCATATATCCAGAGGGAGAATTGCTGCATCATATGGTAATTCTATTTTTACATTTTTGAGGAACTGGCATATGGCTTTCCAGCAGCTCTACCTTTTCACATTGGGAAGCACAATGTTTAAATGAACAGTTAACTATCTCTGTGACTCTCCTGTTCATTAGCTCTGTGAATTTGTGCAATTAATTGACCTCCATGAGTCTCATTTTCTTCAGAAAATAACGCTAATACCACTTCACAGGGTTATCATGGGATTAAAGAAAATACTGTCTGTGAAGCCCTTCGCATGGTGGCTGGCACCTAATGTGTGGTTAACGTACAATATTTCTTTCCTTTCTCCTCATCTTGTATACTCAATATCACCACATCTTCCTTTTCCCCCATTCAATTCCCTCAGAGCTTTCACTGGCGAGTGTTAGCTACTCACGGGTGGACAGATTATCCAGTCTGACCACGCCAAGTCTGGGACACGTGCTTTCAGAGGAGGCGAGAATGCTCAGCGGTTGAGTTTCTGTGGCGGGCTCCTGGGGAGGAGATTCTTAAACAAGAAGCCTGCAGCTGCACCCCTTAGTTTGCACCAGGAGATGCCATCCCTGCTAAATTAGGGCTGGGTCTTTGGGAAAAAAACTCAGTAACTACTCAGTGAGTTGTTGACTCAGTCAACAACTCAGTGACTACGTCATCCTTCTTAAGCTTCCCCACTTTACGTTTAATTAGCATTGCTTCTCCTGCTTGAATCATTTTCAAAATTCTCATCTCCCTTTGTTTCTTACTATTTCAGACTGGCCAGGCTGATTTAAACAATGAAGTAAGAGCTACGCAGGATGCCCATCTCAAAGGCCAACTCACCAGTCCACGGGAATGCGGGAGTCGGCCCATATGGCGGAGCCCTCAGACAGAAATCAGTCCTGATCTCCCTTTGCTCTGCTATGTCCCACACCTCACACCGGCCTGTGGGGGCTTTCAGGACTCTGCCTCTGCTGGAGCCAGAGACAAGGCCACTACGGTCCTCCTACCAACTGGCGTTCGAATTTTGATTCGGGCCCTGCCGCCATCCTTTGCTAACTAAGGAAGTGATCAGGGACACTCACTTTCCCTCCAGGCACCAGCTTCTTCACTTATAAATTTATAGAAGTAACTTAGATTGGGAGTGGTGAAACGCTCTCGCAGGCTTCCCCGAACTCCAAAGGAGTCTACGAGTCTTTGCATTCCTTGGCAATTTGAGGTGCTGCGTGATGTCTTCCACACCTTTTTATCAAAGCTAAGAAGACATTTACCAGCAGGGAGACATTTTTCTTCACACACAAATGTACTTGTGATCAAACTGTTTGAGGATTATTGTGTTCTTCCACGGCAATACACAGTCAAACACCAGATGCTCAGCCTTCAAGACTAAAGAGGCAGCTGAACAGTTTGATCTCTTTCATCTGAAAAACTGATAACGAAGAGGCTGACACAGATACCTTGCCGATGGCTCAGCCTTGGCTCCCCTCAGACAGGCTGCTTGGGAAGCACCCCTGGAGCCATCCCTGAACTTGGCAAGCACGGCAGCCACATCTTCGAGGTCTGAGTGATGGGGCAGGGGTGACATGAGCCGTACGCAGCTACAGCATGGCAGGCACCGAAGCACTACCATCAAAAGCCAAAAAACCAAGAACAAATGGGAATGGATGATTCCAGAGAGGTCTATGGGAGACTGTCATACATTTTTTCCAATGCTTTTAAGTGGAATTATAAAGTCAGATTAGAACTTTTTTATAGAAGGTGAAACTTGAGAATTTGCAACAATGCCATGATTTTTTGTTTACAAAAATAGGATTCCAAAAGGAATGCTGTAACAGCATCTCTGTGGATTGGAATAAAGAAAACCTCATTAAAGTGGAGTTCAGAGGCCAGAAGTGGGAGCTCTCATGAACCTACCACTCACCATCAATGGCAGACCCGAACAGGAGGAGACGACCTTCACTCCCTTGCATTCCCGGAGGAAGAAGCCCATACTTCACTGCCCCGCAGAAGGAAGAAAGAGTTTCTTCTTGCAGGACTAGCCCAGCCCATGAGAGACTACACAGCTCAGCCAATGAAAAGCCACTACATTTCAAACTCCCAGCTTCCTCCAATTGACCTCCTGTTTCTAACAGCCCCGTCCAACTTCCCTTTTCACTATAAAATAGTACTTCTCTCCTCTGTTCTCCACACTAGCCTACGGTTTTATCATAGCTTCCATGTTCCAAACTGTAATTCTCTGTTATTCCTGAATAAGCCTGTTTTTGCTGGTAAAACAACTGACAGCTTTATTTTTAAAGTTACCACCATCTATATGGGAAGTCTGTATTTCTTCTGCCACAAAAATGCCACAGGGAAGAACATTTCAATATTGATGTAATACATAATCTGTAAATGCAACCATGTTTCTTGATATTTTTAGCTAACAAATACCTTGTTATTTGTATATAAATATCTCTACTATTTATTGCTAACCTCACCTTTTGGATTCGGTCAAGAGTTAGAAAAATGGGCGACCTCTGATGTGTCATGTTAACATCAGCCAAACTTTTGTGTTCCTCTCCCTCACCTCTCTCGGGTCCTCTCATGTCCACGGTGTCTCATTCTGAGGCTTGGTCCAGCTCCTCTATCGACAGACAGAATGGTTTCTTATATTCTTTCACACTGGTGTCCTACTGACTTCATGCTCTCCACTTCTGGGGACTCTTGTATTGGAAAAGAGAATGGGGTTTGTGGACACAATGCCTAAACTAGAGAAATCAGCCTCAAATCAAGGAATTTCAGGCATAATGGCACCTGGCTTAGTTAGAGCGATGTTTGAGGTCAGAAGAAGAGTCTAGTTATAGCACTCAGGTAACGACTCATTCTGCTTACAATTCGAGCATCTTGCACTGTACCCACAGCATTATCTTTTCTATTAGCTTTATTATTCCCAGAGCTAGGTTTGAGGCTAAATGAGGGTGATATAAATCTCAGCTGGTGGTTGTGGATTCATGCCCTAATGAATGAGATCTGGTATAATTTGTCTGGAAATACGACTGCGATCTCCCTCCGTTGGCTTCCATTTTCCTGCTCATCGGCTTGGACAGATGACTTGGCAGCCTGTGTTAAATCACTTTAGGTACGCTCTCAGCACTGACCAACCATTGCCAGCAAAGTCTCAGCACAGCAGCTCCAGGGTCCTGTGGCCCACAGAGACATGAGTGAGGGAGGTCTGACTCCATTTATTTGAAAAAATAACTTCTGATATACAAAATTGCCATAATTCTACTCACGCTGGGAACCAGTGGCAAAAATTAATGACAAGTCACCTCTCAGCTTTTATGCCTACTGACATTTGCCTGAACACTTGCAGCCCCGTAACAATGGTTTTGAACCGACAAGAGAAGGACCATGAGGATGCCCCGGGCTTCTGAAGGGGAAAGGAAAAGCTGATTTGGGCTGGGTAGGTCACAGGGCTTTCTCCATGTGAATTCCTTCTGGGAGCATGGCTGGGGCGATGGGCTGGGACGGGGTAAGAAGAATGTGGGAGAGCTGAACTCATCTCAGGGGAACTGACTTTCCCCCTGAGCTGGTCCCTCAGGCAACTAACTGGTGCCCCCAGCCACAGTCAGATTCCTGGTACTCCACACCTCTGTGTCCCATCCCGAGAGGGACTTTCTCTTCAGATGAATGAAGTTGAAAGAGAAGCACTCCATGAGCGTGGAGGATCCGCACAATGGACACCAGAGCCAAGAAGATGGCGGCCAACACTGCCTTCTCTGTCCTTAAGCCTTGTCATTCTTTCTCAGTTTCTGTCCCCTTCAGTCAGATTTAGATCCTGAGTTGTCTTTAAACTGGGATTAGTGTAACACGGCATTCTTTTAAAGTCTCACTAAATAAAAGACACTCTGAAGCATCTCTTGATGTTTAATAGTTGTCAAATAATGGTGGTATGCTGTTATTAATGTTTGGTTTCCTGAAGTGGCTCAGAATTCACTTGTTTTTCTTTCAGCACAGAGACATGGATTTGGCGCTACAATGGCACCCCAGAAAGATGCACAGTGGTGAATAATTTAATAATTGCACAAAAATATTTTGCACTTTGACAAAGCACATTAAAATAACCTTTCAGTTTAAAATAAACTTTAGCTTATAGTCATTTTCCCCCCATTTTTTCCTTATAATCTCAAAGGTCAGAAAGAAAAGTAGAATTCTTATGAACAGCATATAAAAACTAGAATTTTATTAAAAGCAGTCCTACTCGTAGGGTGCCTGAGTGGCTCAGTCAATTAAGCATCCAATCCTTGATTTTGACTCAGGTCATGATCTCAGGGTTGTAAAATTGAGCCCCACATCAGGCTCTCTCTCTCCCTCTGCTGCACTCCCCACCTCTAAAAAAAGAGCAGTCCTAATTAATTGTATATATCTGATATGTTTACTCCACAGAACAAAAGCCGGAGGCTCTACCTAGAGTCAATGAACTCTACATTATATTTAGGGCTATTATTTATAAGCTGTGGTCCTGCCATTATCAAGTGTTAACATTTAGAGTGATGTCTTGTAAAAAACTTCCAAAATCAGTTATCTGAATCAAATGAAGTTATTTCTCTAAGGAATGGTATTATAGGTTAAACCTGAAGAAGACATGATTTTACAATTATTAGGATTTCACATAATTCTGCATTCCGAACATACATATTAGTTCATTTGAAAGATGTAAGATTCGTCTCACTTTCTCCGAAAGCCATTTGAAGTATTGAGAAGAGCCCAGGATGAATGCCAGTAGATCCAGATTTGAGTCTTGGCACTATGATCTCCTCACTTTACAAACAAGAACAGAACAGGTTTTGTATTTTGTCACTTGAGATGGAATCAGCTTTTTGTGTTCTCTTATCTGTCAGGGTTACTGTGATGTTCAGAAAACATACCGTGATATTCTTTGCAAATTGCAAAGGGCATTGCACGGGCTGGATTTTATTTATCAATGGTATAAGTCTAAGGAGTTAGACTTAGAGACTATAAACAGTTGGCTGATGGTGGAAATGACAAAAATAAGGAAGGAGGGAAAATGAAATACATTTTTGAGTTGCCACTATGTATTAGGCATTTTAGAATTTTTCAGCACATTTAATTCTTCCATTCTTGGGAATAAAATGATAAGCAATCCCTCCACTTCCAAATCAGAGTTAATGTAATTTGCTTAAGATCACATAGCTAGTAAACACTGGAGTTTATGTTGCTTGCATTTATAATCCGTATTTCCAGACAGAACATGTTTTTTCTTTCAAATATAGTTCCCTGATGGAGAGGCTGATACACATATTTATTTACGCATTTGTTTCTTCAATAAACATTTTTTTTTTGCTTTGCTGAATTTTTATTTGAAGGATTTTCTGAAGTTTTTTTTTGTTTTGTTTTGTTTTGTTTTTCGGGGTTTTTTTTTTGAGAATTTGGTAGGAAAATTTGAAGTCTAATAGAACAAAACACCTGGGCTTCTAAAGAAACATTTAATTTTTTGTTGCTTTTAAAAGATTTTTTGAATTATTTTTTTATGATAGGCCTATGTTTTATTCAATAAACTGTCATGCTGCTCAGAATGTAGGTCCTTTGAAGACCGGGTCTACACAGTGAATGTGCACTTTTTTTTGCTATTTATTGAGAATTTTACTATTTGTCAAGCATTGTGCTTAAGTGCTTCATTTTTTAGTTATTATTATTTTTTATTAACATACAATGTATTATTTGTTTCAGGGGTACAGGTTTGGGATTCATCAGTCTTACACAATTCACAGCACTCACCATAGCACATACCCTCCCCAGTGTCCATCCCCCAGCCACCCCATCCCTCCCAACACCCCTCCCCTCCAAAAACCCTCAGTTTGTTTCCTGAGATTAAGAGTCTCTTATGATTTGTCTCCCTTTCTGGTCCCATCTTGTTTCATTTTTCCCTTCCTTCCCCCATGACCCCCTGCCCTGCTTCTCAGATTTCTCATATCAGAGAGATCATATGATAATTGTCTTTCTCTGATTGACTTATTTTTCTTAGCATAATACCCTCTAGTTCCATCCACGTCATTGTAAATGGCAAGATTTCGTTTTTCTTGATGGTTGCGTAGTATTCCATTGTATATATATACCACATCTTCTTTATCCATTCATCTGTTCTTCCCATAGTTTGGCTATTGTGGACATTGCTGCTCTAAACATTCAGGTGCACGTGCCCCTTCGGATCACTACATTTGTATCTTTAGGGTAAATACCCAGTAGTGCGATTGCTGGGTCGTAGGGTAGCTCTATTTTCAACTTTTTGAGGAACCTCCATACTGTTTTCCAGAGTGGCTGCACCAGCTTGCATTCCCACCAACAGTGTAGGAGGGTTCCCCTTTCTTCGCATCCTCGCCAACATCTGTTGTTTCCTGGCTCGTTAATTTTAGCCATTTTGACTGGTGTGTAAGGTGGTATCTCACTGTGGTTTTGATTTGTATTTCCCTGATGCCGAGTGATGCTGGGCACTTTGTCATGTGTCTGTTGGCAATTTGGATGTCTTCTTTGCAGAAATGTCTGTTCATATCTTCTGCCCATTTCTTGATTAGATTATTTGTTCTATGGGTGTTGAGTCTGATAAGTTCTTTATACATTTTGGATATTAGCCCTTTAGTTGATCTGTCATATGCAAATATCTTCTCCCATTCTGTCTGTTGTCTTTTGGTTTTGTTGACTGTTTCCTTTGCTGTGCAAAAGCTTTTGATCTTGCTGAAGTTTCAATAGTCATTTTTGCCCTTGCTTCTCTTGTGTTTGGTGCTGTTTCTAGGAAGAAGTTGTTGCGGCTGAGGTCTCAGAGATTGTTGCCTATGTTCTCAAGAATTTTGACGGACTCCTGTCTCACATTAAGGTCTTTATCCATTTGGAGTCTATTTTTGTGTGTGGTATAAGGAAATGGTCCAGTTTCATTCTTCTGCACGTGGCTATCCAATTTTCTCAACATCATTTGTTGAAGAGACTGTCTTTTTTTCCATTGGACATTCTTTCCTGCTTTGTCAAAGATGAGTTGACCAAAGAGTTGAGGGTCCATTTCTGGGCTCTCTATTCCGTTCCATTGATCAATGTGTTTGGTTTTGTGCCAGTACCATACTGTCTTGATGATTACAGCTTTGTAATAGAGCTTAAGTCTGGAATTGTGATGCCACCAACGTTGGTTTTCTTTTTCAACATTGCTCTGGCTATTCGGGGTTTTTTCTGGTTCCATATAAATTTTAGGATTATTTGTTCCATTTCCTTGAAAAAAGTTGATGGTTTTTTGATAGGGGTTGCATTAAATGTGTAGATTGCTCTAGGTAGCATAGACATTTTCACAATATTTGTTCTTCCAATCCACGAGCTTGGAACGTCTTTTATATTTCTTTGTCTTCCTCAATTTCTTTCATGAGTATTCTATA
>JAPYYM010003518.1:0-11064 GCA_028534135.1 Potos flavus
ATAAGTCAATCAGAGAAAGATGATTATCATATGATCTCTCTGATATGAGGAATTTGAGAGGCAGGGCGGGGGTTCATGGGGGGTAGGGAGGGAAAAAATGAAACAAGATGGGATCAGGAGGTAGACAAACTATAAGAGATTCTTAATCTCATGAAACAAACTGAGGGATGCTGGGGGGTGGGGGAGTAAGGATAGGGTGGCTGGGTTATGGACATTGGGGAGGGTTTGTGCTATGGTGAGTGCAAGAAATGTGTAAACCTGATGATTCACAGACCTGTATCCCTGGGGCAAATAATACATTATATGCTAATTTAAGAAAATGTAGAGGGAGGAATCCGAAAATTTAGGGAGATAGGAATGTTGGACTACATTTATCATATAGAACACCACACATTCACCCCTTAACTTTGTCCCTGAAGAGGGCTCAAAGACATTTCTCTTTGCCACCATATTGAGAACTGCATGCCTTTTAGAGTAAAAAAGTGACATGACTCTGGAGAATTGATGTAATTCTATAGCAAGATGGAGAAAACTGTCTTTTCCACATGAAAGTTACTTGATTGTGGTGTTTTCTTTTTGTTGTAGAAATAAAATCATTTTCCAGGTGAAAAACAAAACAATACAAAACAAAACAAAAAAACAACATGACTTATCTAAAAATAAAATTCTGATTTCCCCTCCAGAGCCTCTTCCTCACACAGTATTCCCCATCTCAGTGAAAAACCCTGAAATCACCTTTGATTGGTCTTTTTCTCTCACTTGCTGCATCCAATTAACAAATCTTGTCAACTCTATCTTCAGAATAGACTCAAATTCTGACCTCTTCCCACACCACCTTTAATGCTAGCACCCTGGTTTTCAAGTTACCATAACTCAACTGGATTATAGCGGTAGCCTCTGAATTCCTTTACCAACTTCCATTCTTACCCATTTTATAATTTGTTCTCCACAACACAGCCACAATCATCTTTTTTTTTTTTTAATATAAGTGAAATTATCTCACCCCGTGCTTAAAGCTCTCCAATCCATTTCCAGCCAACGTGGAGTAAAAGTCAGTGACCTTACAATATCTTATAAGGTTTTACATTGTCCGTGTCCCACTTCATCCCTTAATCATTTTCCTTTTTACACATTCCCTTCTTGCTATTCCAGCCCCCATGCTGTTTCCTGAACATGGTAAGCACAGAGGGTCTTCGCATTTGTTATTCCCTTACCTGGACAGCTCTTCACTGGTTACAGTCTTGGCTCACTACCTTACTTCCCCTGAATCTCTCCTCAGATGAGCCCTATCCCCGACGACCTTGACCACATACCCTTTTGTTTTGCTTCATTTATCCCTTTAAATCTTACCACCTTCAGATATACCATCATTTATTTATTAATTCTTTCAGCACCTCCCTCCTCCAGCCGAATTTAGGCTTCCTAAGAGCAGGGACTGTGTTCTGTACTTTGAGCCATACCTAGCACAGAGTAGATGGTCAGTATTTATTGAAAAATACTCGTTTTTTATTTATGATTCAAAAAATACAATAGCCATCCAAGTTATCTTTCAATATAAATGTGTTGTATTGCTCTTTTGAGTTAGAATTTGAGTTTTAAGGAATTTTAAAAGAAATTTTAAGAGTTAAATGTTGTAAGATTGGGGCACCTGGGTGGCTCAGTGGGTTAAGCCTCTGCCTTCTGTTCAGGTCATGCTCTCAGGGTCCTGGGATCGAGGCCCCACATCAGGCTCTCTGCTCAGCAGGGAGCCTGCTTCCCCCTCTCTCTGCCTGCCTCTCTGCCTACTTGTGATCTCTCTCTCTTTGTCAAATAAATACATAAAATCTTAAAAAAAAAAAAAAAAGTTGTAAGATTTTTCAGGTACCTGGTTGTCTCAGTTGGTTAAGCATCTGCCTTCAGCTCAGGTCATGATCCCAGGGTCCTAGGATCAAGCCCCACATCAGGCTCCTTGCTCAGGAAGGAGTCTGCTTCTTCCTCTTCCTTTTCTTCTCCCCCTGCTTGTGGATGCACATTCTTTCTTTCTCTCTCTCTCAAATAAATAAATCTTTTTTTAAAAAGTAATATTTTTAAATTGTATTCATTGACATTCAAGGGAATTTATTTGAACATTATCCTCAACACAAAGAACTAGAGGAAAGATATTTATATCCCTGACTAATTTTTTTAAATTTATTATGAAACAATTTCAAGTCTACAGGAAAGTTGCAAGAATTGTACAAAGAACTCCCATGTATACTTCACTATATTTGTACTCATTAACATTTTTCTACATTTACTTTATCATTCTCTCTCATGCACACACACAAGGGACTAAGTTCAGATATGCTCCTTTTTTCTTGAACACTTCAATGTACATGCTGGCTTCTTAACACCTACTAATTTCAAATGGAAATAAGTAAACTAAAAATACCACTAATTGACTACATAGAACATTACAAGCTCACAATGCAATTCTTTCTAATTTTATGAATTCATATTATTAAAATAACATAAATACTGCATTATCATGACTCAGTTTCTTCATGAGCAATGTACGTTCTTTACTTTATTCCTCTTATTAAAAAGTATAGAAATACCTAATAATATGAACTAACTTAATGAGCTTGAGCAATAAAAGGACATGTCCTGTAGAAAATACTTGAAATGGAGCTGTTGGTCTTATATATTTATATTGCTACCAGAAAAGTAAGTACAGATAATATATTTTGGATGCAGTAGGGGGTGACCACAAAGTTCTAGGGGGGAAAAAAACAGTAACAGCAATCCTTATAGCAATTTCCGAGTAGAGGAGCTTATGTTGTGCAGAGGCAAAGGGGATCAGAGAGAAGGAAGCATTTGAGCTGAACTGAGTGGCTTGGGTTCCAATAAATAAGAAGAGAGGAGCTCACATCTCCTAGAACACATAGCAAGAACAAGGGCCCAGACACCTGCACCCCAGTGTTTACAGCAGCAATGTCTACAATAGCCAAACTATGGAAAGAGCCCAGGTGTCCATTGACAGATGAATGGATAAAGATGTGATATACTACTTATCCATCAAAAAAATGAAATCTTGCCATTTGCAACAATGTGGACGTAACTAGAGGGTATTCTGCTAAGTGAGATAAGTCAATCAGACAAAGATAATTATCATATGATCTCACTGATATGTGGAATTTAAGAAATGGAACAGAGGATCATAGGGAAGAGAGGAAAAAATTTAAAAAGATGAAGTCAGAGAGGGAGACAAACCAGAGACTCTTAATCATAGAAAACAAACTGAAGGTTGCTGGAGGGGAGGGGGGTGGGGGGATGGGGTAACTGGGTGATGGGCATTAAGGAGGGCACATGAAGTAATAAGCACTGGGTGTTAAAAACAGCTGATGAATCATTGACTTCCACTTCTGCAACTAATAATACAGTATATGTTAATTAATTGAATTTAAATTAAAAATAATAAAATAATATCAAAAGAATAAACTGCCCAAAAGAAAAAAAAAAAAAAGAACAAGGGCTCAGAGTTTAAAAAAAAAAAAAAAAGTGAAATGTGTACCCAGGGAGCTGCAGCGAGACCAGTCTGATTGCAACAGGTGTGTACTGAAAGAGAGCAGCACAGGAAAATGCTGGTGAGGGAGGCAGGGCCTACTGAAGACCCTGCATATTGGTCTATTGGTTCTGAACCCACTGAAAGTATTTGAGCAGAGAAGTGAAATGAAAACCATTGAAGGTATTCAAACAGAGACATAAAATACTCAGAAATACTCAGAGTGGGGCTCTAGGAATATTTTTAGAACAAGACCTTGAGAAGCAATTCAGAATGTACCGCAGTGATCCAGGTATACTAGAACCATTGTGAAGGCAAAAGTATTAAAGACTTGATCAAATGAATGAGAATAAACCTGTTATTATTTTAACCTCTTGGGCCTAGATATCTAAAAAATGGTTAACAGTATTGTAATAAATCAGGAACCCCCTCAGAAGATAATCTTTATGAGAAAGGAGAGCACATCATCTTTGTTCAACAATGTATGTACCCCTTGTGGCTAGTATACATCAGTCCACATGTGTTTGAAAGGTGAATAGATTAATTTAGGAGAATAAATTAAAAGACCACTTTGAGACAAAATAAATTTTTGAGAGCTTGTTGAAATAACCACCAGACAATTAGAAATAAAGAACTGAATCTTGGGAGTTTGTCAAACTGAATTGATCTAAAACTTATCGGATATTTTTAAATATACTTAGCTCTAGGAATTACAAAAATAATAAGATACTGTTTCCCACCTTCAATATGTTAATGGTTTATTAGATGAGAGATCCAAACTTTAGATTGTCTTCCAAGATAGGAGTAATCATTTGATCAGACCTTCAAGGACAGGAATGCACAGAAAAAAGACAAAAGTTTTATCTTTTTTTAAGATTTTCTTTTTTAAGCTCTATCCCCAACATGAGGCTCAAACTCAGGACTCCAAGATCAAGTCACATGCTCTACCTACTGAACTACCCAAGCACCCAAGAGAAGTTTTAGACCAGAAGATGTAAGAGCACCTATTTAATGGGTGAAAGGAAAAAGAAGAACCTAAATAAGAAACAAAGACTTTTCAGAGAGGTCAGGAGGAGAATGAAGGGAACATAATGTCATAGAAGCCAGCAAAAGTGAAAGTGTCAATGCGTGTGATACTGTTGAGAAGGCAGCTTTTTGAAAAGAAGGCTACTGGTGAGCCAGAAAATGTTAGCATTAAAAACGGATGCTAGAAGAAGAAGGTTAAGAAATTACGACATAAGATGTAAGTTATCCTTTTAAGAAACTTGGCAATGAAAGAAAAGACACAGAAGGACAATTAATTTAAAAACCAAGGGGAAATAATTGCCATTTAAAACATGTAAACTTTTTTCCAGCATAGAAGGGATTAGATACAGAAAAATTGGCAATCACCTTCCTTTTTGGTATTGTGCTCTTTGCACATTTCCCTTGTCCAAATCACACCACAGTATAATTAGTTCTGTATTTTTGTCTCTCCTTCTTGACTGCACTTCTTGACTATCTTGTTCTTCTTTGTAGCCCTAGCTCCTGGCACATAAGGGACACTCAAAAGTTTGTAGAGCTTGAAATGAAAATTTAAGATGCAAGAGGATCATTGAAGGAGCATGGTACTGAAGGAAGTAGGAGAGTTTGAAGTGGAGGAGAAAGCATTGGGTGAGGAAAAAAGGACATGTCTGCCTTTGAGACAAGGGGAGAGAACCGGATCCGTGAAGTAGAGGCACAGTGGAGAATAGAGAGGAGGGAAACTGAGGAAATTCCATCAGATGAACAAGATCTGGTTAGGATAGGTCTGCCAAAAGGTACAGGAGGGAAAACTGAGGAGAATGGAGTCCATTTGCACAAATGCTAGAGAAAATGGGATGAGAATTAACAAAAGTTCCAAGCTAGAAATGCTAGTTTCACAAATACAAACTCACTAATAATACTTAGTTCAGTCGTTCTCAAACCTAAATGCATATTAGAATCACCTAGAAACACTTTTTAAAAAATAATTTATATTCCTGCCTGCAGAAATTCTAATTTAAGAAATCTGGATAAGACTCTGGCATTTTTAAAACCCTCAAGTATCACTAATGTGCAGCCAAAGATGAAAACCTCTGGCTTGGTAGAACTTTGGTATTTAAATGGAAAGCACTTAGCATCAGTTATTGGTACTGTCTGGATTTCAAAGAGAGGAAAAAACAACAGGATACAGGTAACATCACGTCTATAAAGACAGTGATTGGATAATTCTACGTACTAAAGTTCACTGACTCTAACTGTTATGAAAGAAATGATCAATAATGGTGCTGATTTCTCTCTACAGACTCACAGACTTCTATGAAGGCAAGTCATCCTTAATGGTATTTCTCTCTGCGTCTCTGTCTCTGTCTCTGCCTGCCTTTCTCTTGGTCTCTCTCTCCTTTCAAGTTATAGTTTGGAGCCCCTCTTTATCTGAATGTGGTTTGTTATTTTATGCAAATTAAAATGCAAACTTAGCCTGTTCTTATAGAGTACCAGACAGCTCAGGTCCAGCAATGGAAAGATCTGGGTTTATTGATATTTTTACTACCATTATTGACACAAATAAGATCACTTCACACGGTCCTGCTCTATAAAGCTATAATCACATCATCAATGAGTGGAAATGAGCCTGCATTTATTTGACAAACTGATTAGAGGAGATTGAATGCACCACGTTAAGGATAATATATCTGGCAAAGAAAGGAAAACACTCTTAATAAAACACCAGCCTCTACCTAGTTCTGACATAATGGGAACAGTTAATGTCCACCATAAACAGAAACATGCAACCTAGTTCCTGGAAATTTTTATTTATTTTATTTTGTTTCAATTACATACTTAATAAGCAACAACAACAAAAAATGTCTGACACAGTCTAATGGTTAGTATTTTTTTCAAAACTACAGTTGACCCTCGAATAACGTGGAAGTTAGGGGCACTGACCTGCCCCTCATGCCGTCAAAAATCTTTGTATAACTTTTAACTCCCCCAAAACTAAATTAATAGCTTCCTATTGACTGGAAGCCTTACCACTAACATAAACAGTGATTAACACGTATTTTAAATGTTATACGTGTTATCTACTGTATTTTTATAATAAAGTAAGCTAGAGAAAAGAAAATGTTAAGAATATCATAAGGAAAATACACTTATAGTACCGCACTGTTATTTATTAGGAAAAATCCACATGTAAGTGGACCTGTGCAGTCCAAACCTGTGTTGTTCAAGGGTCAACTCTACAAAGCAAACTTCTTCCATCCAAATATAGAGGGAAGAATAATAGCTAGCATTTTTTAGGTTCCTATCACATGCCAGGCACTGAGCTAAACATTATTTCCTTTAATCCTTCCAATATCACCACAAAATAACAGCTCTTATTACTCCTGCTTTACAGAAGAGAAAATTAAGTTTCAGAAAGAAAAACTTGCCCATAATCACAGAGCCCGTAGATGGTAAAATCAGGATGGAACCCAGATCTTTCGGCAAGCCCACACACATAACGATTATGTTATATTACACCTCAGAAATTAAAGTGAAAGCAATTATATGCAAGTCTCTTGACTGCTCTCCAGTGTGCTTTCTCCAGAGAGTCTTCCCTCTTGTGTTCTTGCAAACTTTTTGAAATGAAAACTTGCCTGGCTAAGAAAGGGTCCTGGATATTCTTTTGTACAGAACAAGAGAATGCTGATACTGTGTAAGGTTTTGTTATCACTGACTTTCTTTTCTTTTTCTTTTTTTTTTTTTTTAAGAATGCATTTCAGTCCACTTGCATAACAAGCTATTTGCAGGAATTTTGAGACAAAGGCTGAAGAAGTAGTCAATATAAGCATATTGAAAGACGAAGACCACATAAAACTACATAAAAATGGCTCTACTGTTTGGATTTATGTTACTCTATTGCCATCTTCTGGTTGTATTCTAAAATGCATTTAGAAATGTTAATCTGGTTGGGCAGCGAGGTGAGAATCACTGTCATGGCATTATGTATTAAAGGATGTGAATTTTGGATGTTGCAACACTGTATGGCTTTAAACTAAGCTCTTCACTTAATCTATGAGTTTACTTATTTGCTAACATATTGCTAATTAAACAAATTTTAATGAATGTGGAACTGAGCCGAGTATCTGTGATAAAACAGCCATGGTCATTCCATCAGGAAAAACCTAAGTCTTAAGAAAAATAAAAGGCTTACTTGAAGCCACCCAGGTGTTCCCTAGACTGCATATGGCAGCCAGAATTTATCAGCATCTCGTTACATGTATTCTTCAGTGTTATGTGAAGCACTTAATTAGCACTATTGGAATAGACATATAAAGCAATACAAGAAAACAGTATCTAGCCCTTGTTTACACCTTTCCACTCCTATATCCCACCATTCTGCCCTTTGAACTTCATGCCCAGCATTATTGACGCATTTTAGTCAGTTGCACACAAACTGGAGAACGTTACCCATTATCACACTTAAAACACTATAGCTATAATACAACACAATAAACTCAAATATATCTACAGGGCTCATTCCTTCATGAAAAATTTTAAAAACTCAAGTTGTACAGTCATGCTTTGTGAGAAAAACCAGTGAGAGGAAGCCTGCTCTGACCAAACCGGAGCAAACACCAGCCCACCCCACAACCCACATGAAGCTGTTTTTGTTCAATACATACAAACAGCAACAATGGTAACAGGATGGGCCCACAAATGCACTGAAAATTTTTGGGAGTTCTGGCTAGGCTCTGACCAACCTGTCATTCTTTTCATACCAGCCAAGGAAACAACAGAACTCATCTGCTAATGCCACAAGTCATAAAGCTGTTAGTCCAGTTAGAAATGACTACAACTAAGGACCTTTTCTCTAGCTAGCTGCTTTCCCAATTCAGAGTTGTCTAGCCAGGTTAATTTCAACATAACAGAAAGTCTCATCTGGCTGAGTACACCATGTACTTGTGACAAGGACAGTTTGAATGTGTTCAGTACTCAGGCTGCTGGGCCTTCTGACTGCTTGTGTCCTTCTGTACACCTTGGTCCTGAGCATTCTGAGACTCAGTCAGCTGAGGATGAAAGGGACCTACCAGCCAGTTGAGAGGTATGTTGTTAATAAAATAATCCATCACATCATCTAAAGATTCCCTCATTTTCTGCAGCTGCCTCTTGCTGGAAGTGAGGAGTCCGTCAGACACTTCCTTAAAGGAGGCAGCACTGAGAACCGTGAGTAGATGTCACCAGCCATCACCCCCCAAGTGACTGGAGGATCTCGGATGTTCTGTGGTAACCTTGGATATTGGACAACAGGGTGGGACACGTGGTCTGGAGCTAGAGCAAGAGGCCGTGACTCAGTGTGCTTAGCACAGTGGGATTCATCAGCATCATCATGGTCAATGCTTCTCTTCCACTCTACCCAGGAGAGAGAGAACTTATCCTGAGCACCTTGAATTTTCCAGTTGGCACTATGTGCATTCTTCCTGGCAAATTCAATCAGATTAACAGTGGAATGGAGCTGAGAAATAGTCTCTTTGCTTTTTTGCTTAGCTTCCTTAATCCTGCTGAGAGCCTGCTGGTAGGCACATGAATGGAGCTTGGTAGACAGGGATCCCAGTCTAACGTAACAAGTTGGCTTCTGACCCATCCCAAGCCCTTCAACTTTTTTTGCTTCTTTTTCTAGTTCTTTCTCAGTGAGAGGGAGGTAACTCTGATTTGGTGAGTGCTTTTTCTACTCTGGGGTTCACCAGCTGCATCATCCCACTTCCCAAGACTGTGTTAATGCTGCCATTGACCATAGACTTGGTCTCCTCCACACACACTTCTCCAGTCACTGATCCACTGGGGGCTTGTCCATCACTGCAGGGATGGTGCTGGCCATGGAATCCTCGGCCCTGGTCACAGTGGTTGTCACAGCATCTTTTGCCCTGGTCATAGCACCTTTGGCATTGGCAACAACATAATTTGTTGGCTGATTCAGATTAGGCAGTTTCTCCTCAATCCTGTCTAGCCCCTTACAAGCATAGGTATTGGCAACAGCAATCTGTGGCTCTCACTTCTGGATGATGGTCAGAGCACTCGTCACAGCCATGCCCTTCTCTGCCATCTCTCACACAGACTTCAAGCATGGATACTGATCTTTGGTACTGCTATAAGCGAAGGAGATGAGGTTGTATGTAGAGCTCACCAAGGGTAGATGGGCTACCCGAGTCACCACACTCGGTTGTGGATCAACTACAACGGTTGTTATTTTTCTTCGTGGAGAAAGAAATCAGCCAACAATAGCCCAGAAGCCAAGGTCCGGCGAGTCTCATGTGGCATTCCAAGTTTGTTTGTTTTTTTAATTTACTGATTTATTTGAGAGAAAGTGAGTGTAAGGGGGAGGTGCAAAGGGAGCAGGAGAGAGAAAATCTCAAGCAGACTCTGAACTGAGCACAGAGCTCACCACTGGGCTTGATTTCAAGATCCCGAGATCATGACCTGAGCTGAAATCAAGAGCTGGATATTTAACTGACTAAGCCCTCCAGGTGTTTGAAAGCACCTGAGTTTTTAGAAAGGAAATTAAAGGCAATACTTCTGAGGTTTCAACATGTATTGTAATGTTTACTGCAGATTGTATTGTACCCTTTAATGGGTTTATGATGTTCCCTTCTTCTGGTTACTGAAAGTTTTTATCATGATTGAACTTATATTTTATCAAATGGCCCCTTTATTCTTAATAAATTTTCCCTTACTTTGTTTCATATGGATATAGTGACATTAGCTTTCTACTCGTTCACTGTTAGCTAACATACTTTACATGTGTTTACTTCTAAACTTCCTAGGTCCTTATGTTTTAAGTATGCCTCTCATAAAGTCCTCTCATAGGCATTTTTTTTTTTTAATTTTAGGAGTTTATTTTTGTTTTAATGGTTTTAATCCAAACAGATAATCTGTCTTTCAACTGGCAAGCTTAACTCATTTACATTCACTAGGATGTTGTTCATTTATTTGTGTCTTCTTTCCATCTTCTCAAAATATTTTTTCTATTGTTTCTTCAAACTACATATATATATATGTTTGCATAGAAAAAAACTACTTGTTTATATATAGGAAAATTATGCCTTTCTTTTCACTATTTTTTACCTGCTACCTTACCAAATTGTTGTACAAAATATTTTCTTTAGTTGATTTTTTAAGTTTCTAGATATACAATATCTGCAATTAGTCTTCTGCCGAGAGCCGCAGAAGCCTCGCCGCTTGACACGGTCACGGCGAGGACATGGCAGCGTTTGCACAGCTCCTGCCATATGGGACAAGATTGGTATCTCCTCCTGTAACTCTTTATGTTACTCGTATTCCTTTTTTCTCTTTGGCCTAAAGCCCTTTGTTCAAGTTGAGGCTCTGACCCACTCAACCCACTTCTAACCAGACCGAGATCTCCTTACAGATACTACATAAAGCGACCAAACCATTCTCCCGCCATAAAACCGTTAGAGCAAATAACTGCGAGGCTCCCTTCCAATGTTTGTCCACTAAATTATTGCAGATAAGATGATAAGGTACTTAAAGGCCAAAAAATT
>JAPYYM010003519.1:0-11063 GCA_028534135.1 Potos flavus
AAATGAACCATCCAGGGAGGCTACCCTGCGGAGGTGATGTTGGAGCAGGAGCCCTCTGGTGGCGGCTGTGGGGAGCACAGGCCGTGGGGGGGGCGGGGAGGGCAGAGTGTGGGGGACCAGGGTAGAGGGCACCGCGCTGTCCCAGGGGGGCGCTGATGGGGTTTCAGACCAGGGTGGAGGCAGAGGAGAGAGGAGCCGCCAAATTCTGGGTGGATGTCAGACGGGCAAATGAATGAAGGCTTAGGGGTACTGACCACACACACACACACACACACACACACACACACACACACACACACACACACACACGGTGTCAAGGTCAGGCTGCAGGTTTACGGCAAGGACGGAAGCTCGCCGTGTGAGCGACCTCTCCTGGCTCGAGGTGGCACTGCAACCTTGCTCTAGTAGCCCCCCCCCCCCCCCCCCCCCGGGGGTGCGGACATGGGCCTGAGGGGGAGAAAGGTGCGATCTGATCTGAAGCCTCCCTAGATAAGGAGTAAATGAATTTTATTTTCTGGGCTTTGAGGAGCTTTAGGGAGGGGCAGAGTTAGGGGACTCCTATGTCACAGGCACAAATCCTGGAGTCTGATGGAAACCTGTCGTTCTAGTTTATTCCTGTGAGGGTTGCAATAAAGTATGCTGCAGACTGGGAGTTTAAACAACAGAAATGTATTCTCTCACAGTCCTGGAAGCCAGAAGTCTGAAATCAGGGTGTTGGCAGAGCCCTGCTCCCTCTAAAGTCTTTAGAGGCTCCTCCCCTCCTATTCCAGCGCCCGGCGGCCCCAGGCATCCTTGGCGTGGTGGGGTGGCAGACCTCCGCTCCCGGCCCCGTCCTTCCACGGCCATCTCCCTGTGTGTGTGCCTTCACGAGGCACCGTCCTCTCTGGGTGTGGGTCTGGGTCTGAGCTTCCCCGTTCTTGTAAGGACGCCAGTTGCATTGGACTTGGGCCCGCCCTAATGACCTCATCTTAACAATTTTCTTTGCAAAGACTCTATTTCCAAATAAGGTCATGTTCACAGGCGTTGGGTGTTAGGGTTTCGGCAGAAACCTTCTTTTTGGAGGGGACACAATTCAACCAATAACACCTGGCTTTGGGACTTCCTACCTCTACGGGCAAGCTACTCTGAGCTCTGTGAGCTTCCGTTTCCTCATCTGTAAGATGGAATTGATAAGAGCACCTTGACGCTTGAAATGACAGCACGTGGGGAAAGCATAGAGCTCGGAGCCTGGCCGAGTAAATTCCCAGCAAGTAGAGCGGAACTTCTGCCGGTGTAGACATTCCCCTCCATTTCTGCTTGCACTCCCTAGGCTCTTTTGTAATTTGAGGAAGGAGGGTGGAGTCTGGTGAGAGCCCGGGGGCAGCAAGGATGGATAAGGAGAGCTGGATGGTCCTAGTAGGACGTAGCTGGCCCTCTTGAATTGGAGCACTTTGTGGTGAGTTGAATAAAGGTACTATTTCTAGAAGGGTGGTTGAGATAAAGAGAAATGCCTACGGGATGGTTCAGCACCCTGGCTAGTGGCAGCGGCACGTCCTTGCCACTCTTAGATGGGAGCAAACAAGGGGACACGGTTACCGGACCCCAGGGGGAGCTGTGTGGGGAGGGCCACCAGGCGAGTCCTGAGCCTCTGGGAAGGGGACAGAGAAACCCTGCAGGGGGAGAGAGCCCGGACATTTATCCCCAGGCTCCTGCATGCCATCTAACATGCCTGCAAGTTTGCTTGGTCATGTGCTTTAGGGGAAGCTGACTCATCCCTCAGTTCCAGGAGAGAAGTATGACTTATCTGAGGGTGAGCTTGCCTTTTTTATTCACTCACCGATATGATCAAGCAGCTGCTATGTGCCAGGCACTGTTCTGGGCACTTGGGATATAGCCAAGCAATCAAATATCCTTGTCTTTGCAAACTGACCACCCAGTGGGAGGAGGGTAGATTCAAGTGCAGCCAGTTCATGAATCTTCTCTCTCTCGCTCTCTCTCTCTCTTTCCTTAGCTATCAGTAGCCTCCCTCCAGCCAGAGGGGACCACATTTAGGATGAATGTGGCAGAGGGAAGAAAGAGAAGGAATCTGGACTCTTAAGACCTGCTGGAATGCTGGATCAAACCCTCCCTGAAGTCCACCCTACTTCCGAGTCAAACGCAAACCTGGCCCTGCTTTGCCTTGTAGGCTACTGAGGTTGGAGGAAATTCAGGAAACCCACAAATTCTGTGAGAAGATGGCAGGCTGGTAGAATAGATTTTTCTCTGGCACCGCCTCTGACTTGCTGTGCAATGTTAGGCAACGTTTTGCTAGCTAGCTCTGAGCCCCCAGTTTCCTCAACCAAAAAATGGGATGAGAGTCCTTATTTGGCAAGGTTGTCTTGGGAGCTAGATGAGCAAGCATGCATGGGGTGCCTCATAAAGAGTTTGGCATACAGTAGGCACTCAATAAATGGGTGTGTTATAGTTATGAAGTCTGTTTGCCACATTCCAGTTCTCCTCCTGCCAGGAATGAGGTACGATTGCACTTCCCTGCTCTTCTGGGTTGGATCGTGTCTCCTCGAATTCATATGTTGAAGTCCTAAGCCCCAGTGCCACAGAAGACACCTTTATTTGCGAACGAGGTCATTGCAGATGTAATTAATTAAGATGAGGTCATACCGGAGTATGGTGGGCCCGTAATGCACTGTAACTGATGTCCTTATAAAAAGGGGAAATTTGGACACAGACACATGCACACAAGGAAGACACTATGTGACGTTTGGAGCTCTGCTATCATGAGCCAAGACACTACCAGAAGCGGGGAGGGAAGAACAGCTCCTTCCCTATGCCTTCAGAGAGAATGCCACCCTTATTTGTTTATTTTGGGGGGACAGAGAGAGTGTATGCACGAGTGGGGGGGACAGAGTGAGAGCATCTTGGAGCAGACTCCCCACTGAGTGCAAAGCCCCACAAGGGGCTTGATCTCACGACTCATGAGATCATGACCTGAGCTGAAACCAAGAGCCAGATGCTCGACCAACTGAGTCACCCAGGCGCCCCATACACCCGCCTCCGGGCTGTTTTAAAGCCACTAAGATTTGGGGATTTGCTGGAGTTACTACGGTTGTGTAGATTACCTGAAAACTTAGTGGCTTAAAATCATCATTTATTGTTGCTCAGGGTTTTGTGGGTCGGGAATTTCGGGGGCCGCTTCGCTGGGTAGTCGTGGCTTGGGATCTCTCACAAGGTCTCGGTCAAGTTGTTGGCTGGGGCGGCCTCATCTGAAGGCTTGAGCGGGGCTGGAGGAGCTGCATGGAAGCAGGGCTTCCTCACTCGGCCGCGGGTGGGAGGCCTCAGTTGCTTGCCGCGCGCATCTCCATAACTCTCCTTGAGCTTGCCCTTGACATGGTGGCTAGCTTGCCCTAGATGGGTCGATGCAGAGGAGCCGTGAAGAAGCTGAAGTATCCTTTATGACTCGCTGATGCTTCCACTCTATTCCACGGACCACGTGAGTCAGCCTTGATTCAGCACAGGAGGGACTCCACAAGGTCACGGGTACTGGGGGGGCTGGCTCTATAGGGCCCCTTGTCATTGCGCCACCAGCCCATCCCAACTGACAAAAGACACCGCAGCCCTGGCTGGCTGGTGAGCTTAGGAAGATCCCATCTGACTTGCGAACCCGAGTCTTCACATCCGAAGAAGGTGGGGGACTATCAGCAACATGGGAGAGCCTGCAGGGGAGAGGGGGACCCCCCAGGAGGTGAGCCAAGCCCACAGACTCCGTTACAAAAACTGGAGGTGCATTCACGAGAGAAACTCTCCCACCCCTCCTACCCCTATCCTGGCTGAATTGGAGATTTGAACGCACCAATCTTGGTCAGGAGACCCAGAGGTGCGGAAGCATGGGGGGCTAAGTTTGCAGGGTCTGGAATGAGATCGGAGGTCAAAGTCAAGTCCCAGCTCTACCACGTTCCTCTAGTTTTCCAGGCTGGGGCACTGAGGCCTGGAGAAGGGACAGACAAGACTGGGCATGGGTAGCAGGTAACTTCCTGACCTCTCTTTCCACACACTCCATGGCAGTGCCATCTTTGGACTTGACATTTGAGCCAAGAAATTAGGGGGAAGGGTTGGTTAGAAAACCCCCCAACTCCGGTGCCTCCAGGTGTGGGCAAAAACCCTGGGGGGAGAAAAACTTGGCGAGTTAGGGAAAGAGGCTGGGTTTAGTTCTCAGAAGAGAGAGTGAACTTTGACCCTTGATGACCCGCTGGAATGCTGGGTCAAACCCTCCCTGAAGTCCACCTTACTTCTGAAATAAATGCAAACCTGGCCTCGCTTTGCCTTGTGGGTTGCTGAGGCTGGGGACATTCAGGAAACGCCCAAACTCCGTGGGAAGAGAACTGGAGAGACAGCAAAACAAGCCTCTCCCCTTGGCTGTTTTTTGTCAGGTTGACCTGTTTGGACTGAAGTCTTCAGCAGCTGGGAGCCACGGAAGGTGCTGGAGTGGAGCACTGACTCCATTAAATCCTTCAGTGATTTCACTGTTCTTTCTCTGACTGGCTTGGAGAAGGCCTCAGGCCGGGAGCCGGCCGGCTGGGACCCCCCAACCCCCCTGCGTCCCCCCCAGACTGGCTGCTGGGCTGTCATCCCTGCGGGAGAGCCTGGGAACCTGAGACGAGAATGACCCTTGATTGTCACAGAGGCCTCTGCTCTAATTTCCCAGAATGGGTTTTGAGCGGCTAATGCGGCCCCCGCTGGGCAGGAGATAGAGCTCCCGGCAGGGCCTCGAGACTAGAGCTGAGGCTTAGAGCTGAGGCTCGTCCCGGCTGGGCCTTCGCCCTAACCCGCTCGCTAGCTCACTCGCTGCCCTGGGCCCCTGGAAACCTCCAGTCCTGGGAGCTCTGAGGGGCGAAGGTGGGGCAGGACCCCCGCTCTTTTGGACCTGGCCCTGCAGTGGGGCTTAGGTTCGGGTTTACGATTAGATGTGCCGGGCCTGGGGGGGCCCAGTCTCTTGCAGGGACGGATGTGGAAACTGAGGCCCCGAGGGGCGCAGCATCCAGCATCAGAGCCTGGATCAGGGCTCAGCTGGAGTTGGGGCTCAGCCTGGTTCCGACTCACTCAAAGGGGGTACCAGGCCGGGGTTTGTTGAATGAATAAAGGAATTTCCCGATGGCCTTGAGTGGAGTGCAGACATTGTGACAGTCACCATGGTTCTCTGCATACTCAGCCCCTGGCAGGACCTATGTGGTCATGACCTTCTGCCTCTGAGTGTCCAGAAACTAGGTGGGGGCACTGGGGATACGTGGCTTCTCTCCCAGCCCCCCAGCCCAGCCCTGGCAGGTGGGAGACCGTGGAGGCCGCCGTAGGGGCGGAGGGGGAGGGAAGACATGGGCAGCTTCCGGCAGGGACACATGCAGGACGGCGTGCGGGATGGGGTAGCCAGCCTGCGGTTTAGGGCGGGGTAGGGGTTTGGTCAAGAAGGGGCTGCCGGGGTCTGGTCAGGGCCACGTGGGAGGTGAGGATCACTTCGTCTCCCCAGAAGCCTCAAAGGTCTACTTTCAAGGTTCTTTCTATATGAGATTGTGGAGGTGACAGTCACACAGTTCCAGGAGGGACAGATGTTTATGGAGAGCCTCCAGGACACCCATCTCCCTTGGGGAGAAAAGCCCGTGTCCTCTCCGTAGCTCACAAGGCCCTCTACAACCTGTTCCCCTTGGCTCCCTGTCTTTCCCTCCTCCTTTCCCTCTCGCTGCCTCTGCTCCAGCCGCATGGGCCTCTGGTCTCTTCTTCTAACACGCACAATGTTGCCCCAGGACCTTTGCATGTGCTGTGCCCTCTGCCCAGACATTCACGTGGCTGGCTCCATCTCAGCTTTCAACTCTCTTAGCTCAAATATCACCTCCTCCAGGAGGCCCTCCCTGATTTCCCTGACTTAACTAGCATTCCCGGATTTCTCGATGTCGTCATTCCACTTATTTTGGCCCCGAACTTAATCACGGTCTGACATTTCCTTGTTTGTTTGCTTGCTTATGCATTCCTTCTCTGTCTCTCCCACTGGACTGTTCGAGGGCCGGCGGTGAGACTCCCTCGGCCACCACCCCGCCCTCAGTGCTGAGAATGTACCGGGTGCACAGTCGGTGCTCGATTCATACCTGTCAGTGGAAGATCCGCAGGGGATTGGATCCCCGGCAAGGTGTGACCCAAAGGGCTCCACGGCGGGCAGGGAGCGCCGCTGGGTGCTGGGCGTGTCATGGTGAGAAGGCCAGACGCACCGTTCTTGCAGCAGACAGGCTCAGGGTCCTGACTGCATGCCGGGACTCAGCAGGACGGAGACGGGCGGGGTCTCACCCTTACGGGCTCCCCCAGAGCAGGTGGTGACGGTCAAGCGTGCTCCTCGCTGTAACGGGGGAGGCACGGGCACGGTGGGCACCCAGGGGGGCTTCCCGGCGGAGGTGTCTTCCAGGCAGAGACCTGGAGGGAGAATAGTGTGTCAGTTGGGTAGAGGCTTTGGGGGAAGTGTGTTCCAGGCAGAGCAGCACTCCACTGAGGCCAGGTTGAGACTAGCCCAGCCCCCTACCTGCAAGTCCAGCCGCCCCCCCGGGCTTCTCCTCTGCACAACCCCAGCCCCCCAACCCCCGTGCCTCCATCCTCAGGACCCAATCTGGCCCCCATGTCTCCCCAACGACCTGCCCCTCTGCTTGGGTTCCCATCTCCAAGGTGGCCCCACACGCCCCATCCCTGAGTTGGCCTTGCTTTTGCTCCCACTAGGCCTGTCTGCCTCTAGGTTCTGCCTGCCCTCTTTCCAAAGCCTCTCTTCCATCAGTCTCCTTTCTGCCCCATGCCTCTGCCTCGACTGGGGCCCCTACTTCTGCCTCCTCCCTGGTTCCCCCAGCATCCCTCATACACCCTCCGATTGCCCAAGGGGGTGATAGTCTCCCCTCTAGCCCTTTGCTGCACCCCCTAAAATCTCGGCTCTTCCCAACACATCCTTTAGGTCTTTGCTCAGAGCCACCTCCTCCAGGAAGCCTTCTGTGATGGCTTCCCTCCCCGGGTCGGGCCCCCTTGCCCTGTGCACCTACCTCCCCCGTACCATCTCCCTGTTTTCAGCCTGTGCATGTCCTTATACAAGGGCAGGCACTGAAAAAAAATCTGTTTCAGTCTCTTCCATGTCCCCTGTGCTCTGCATGGGCTCAGGCACACAGCAGGTGCTCAATAAATATCCACTGAAGGAAGAAATACCCACGGGAGTGATAGCACGGGGTCAAATCCCTGCCTCCCTCCTCTCCCTGGCCCCTTGCGGGGCTCAGTTCCACGGGACCAGGGCGTGTGTGTCCCGACAGGACGCCGGGCAGATCGGGAGGGGGGATTTAGAGCGACCGGAGCCCGTGGACAGAAGATCGGGGAAGCTCGGGGAGAGCAAAGCTCAGGGACTTGGGAACATTTTTCTCCGGCTTGAGCCCAGCACCAGGGCCCCACACCAATAGGCTTTTACTCCACACTCTTTCCTACACAGAAGAAGAAATGACATCCTAACGCAAACGGCCTCCTTCCTTTGCCTCAAGGGATTGAACAATTCTGTGTGTGTTATTAAATGGCTCTCAACGACCGGGGTGCCTCCAGCGAACAGAGTCGTGATTAATTCTGCCGCCCTCGTTGAGGCTTCCGTGCCCCTCCCCTGCACCCCTCCTTCACCCCCCCATTGTGAGCGGATCCTGGGGTGCAGCAGCTCGATCGAGCTCAGGCGGCGGTGGTTCGTTCCCTGACAACACAAGATTCCCCGCTCAGGAACACGGGACCAAGTATTGTCAGAGAGAATAAAAGCCAGGGGACGGGAGAGGAGGGGGTGCGGAATCTTCGGGGCGAGTTTTGCCTGGAAGTGAATGACCCTTTGGCATCTGCCCCCTTAGGGATCAAGCCCAGAGCTTGTCATGAATTCATTTGTTTCATCCTCATGTTGGCACTACCATTATCCCAATTTTACAGACGGGGAAACGAGGCCCAGAGAGGGGAGGTGACTTGCCCGAGGTCACACAGCACGAGGGTGGGAGAACTGGGGTTCAAAGGGGGCAGGCTGGCTCTTAAACATCAGGCTGGCATCTACCGCCGGAAGGTCCTTCCTGCTGGGAACCCTCCTGAGCCTTCCCCCGAGCTTGCCTCGGCGCCCTCCATTCTGTCCACTGGCTGCCTTCGGTCTGCTCCCCTGCTCTGTTCTAGGCTGGTCATACACCTGATCTTTGCTCGGGCTGCAGCCCCACATCTTCCGTGAATCCTTGAGCCATTCCCCCAGACCAGTCTCTCCTGTCTCCTAATTGGTCCTCAAAGACACTAGGCAATGACCTGCCTCAGGGCCTTTGCACTTACTATCCCCACTTCCTGGGACACCTTTCCCCCATTTCTCTATATGGCTGTTTGATCACAGGTTTCCGCCTTCAGAGAGGCTCCCCCTGGCCCCATTTTGCTCCATCCCTCCAGCATTGCTGATATCCCCCCGTGTTTAATGCTCACTGTCCTGCCCATGGGTTTGGGGGCCAAGTGTGTGTCTTGGTCACTGCTGAATATTCGGTGTTACAGGGTTGAGCAAAGACCCCTCCTCCTTGAAATATCAGTGGAGGCGGCTTCATTTACTGTAACGTGCCTCAGAGCGAAAGGGGTTTACGTGGGAGGGCGGTGGGTGCTGGGAACCCCTCCCACCCCCCAGTCCTGGAGTCACCTGGTCTGCTCCCATCCCCACGCTGCCCCCACCTGCCCTGTGACCTTGGCCCAGCCACACTCCCCACTGAGCAGCCTCTGTTTTCCGATCTGAGAAATGGGAACGGACATGATGGCTCATCCCCCCGGGCGGTGGAGAACCCCAAAGACCGGCATCACGCACCCCAGCAACACGCAGCCCCCCGTCCCGCGATGCCACTAATGTGGGCTCTAGCTACGGCGTCTGCCCGTCTTCGCCCCGAGATCTGCTGCGGTCTCCGTTCTGTGCCCTGAACACCTGTTCCCTCCGCCAGGCCTTGTCTGGGCCGGAGGGACTGTCTTCCTTCCACTTCACTTGGCTTTTTCTTGCTCACCCCCCGAAGATCTAGAAGACCGCACATCTCCTGCTCCGTGGTCCCTGATGACTCGGGTTACCGCGGATGTGTCTGAGAGCACCTCTGTGTCCCCAGCAGAGCCTTGGTCACCCTGGGACTGGAGCTGCCTGGTCACATGACCCTCTGTGAGCCCTGAGAAGGCTGGGCCCTTCTGCTCGGTCACTGTCCCTGTTGTCCAGCACACAGCCTGGCACACAGTAGGAGCTCAGTCAATCTTTTGGCCTGAGTAACTGAATTAATCGACACACACTGGATGCATTCTTACTACAGAAAAGGTCCAGAGGGGGAGGGGAGGCTCTGGAGGCCATCTGGGAAAGAGCCTTGGGATGATGTCGGAATGGTGGCTTTTGTTCTCCGCGTGCACGTCCCGACCAGCCTCGGTGGCCTCTGGAAAGGAGGCCTGAACTTAGAGCTTCCCTCTAGATGGCTGGGTGACTTTGGGCAAGTACCTTCCACTCTCTGATCGCTCCCAGATAGTACTTCGCTACAACGTGGGAACAGAAAGGGTTGGTAATTGGCAAGGCACAGAGACAGCAGTTAGATTCCTCAAGGTCACACAGCAAGTCCCAGACGAAAAGAGGACACCGGCCCGCAGGTGATCTCTGCTTCTCTAACCTCTGATCCAACTTTGGGCCGATGCCCGCCCCCCAGCCTTCCTTCCTCTTCCAGGCCTGGGGAGCATTGATGGCGAGGTCCCTGGCATGGGTTAATGGATGCCTGGCAGCCAGATCTTCGCGAAGACAGGCCCGATGAATTTGTTTTTGTGAATATCTCAATGCAGCACCCAAGGCCAAGTGCGCCCGCCCTGATGAGGCTCCCCGACCCCCCCCATCCCCGGGTCTGCGACGCACCCCTCGCCCGCCTTTGTCAGTATCTCAAAGTACCAGGCGAAAATCCCCTTCCAAGAAACCTCTGTCCAAAGCTCGGAGAATCTCTTTTATTTTACCCTCCATATTTATTTATTCTCGCCACCCCCTCCCCTCCTCCCACAGCTCCGAGAGGAAGCGATTAACGCAGACAAGGCCAAGAAAAGACAAACAAAGGCGCCCGGATTCTGGGCTGGCCGAGAGCAGAATGGGGGATTCTCAGGCAAGAATGTGGCAGCAGAGGTGGACCGTGGAATCCGTGGATTGAAAGGAGGCCCACGTGAGCAGAGAATTCGACAAGCTTCGGGCACAAAAGCGGCGACTGGGGCCTCCTGGCAAAGCCGCCAGCACCTGCTCCCTTTTCAGAGGCCACAACGGGGAAGCTAAGCTTCAGCCCCGGCCTCCTGGAATCCAGAGCCTTCTAGCCCATGGCGCCCGGCTGTCCCGGGAGTTGCAGGGACACGAGGGGGACAGCAGAAGCGTCGCTCAGCTGAGTGGGAGGCTCGAGGTCACAAGAAGCTGGATGCCGAAGGATCTCCTGGCTCGGGTTGGAATCCCAGCGCCGCTCTCCTTCAGCATTTCCTGAGCACCCTGCTCTGTAGGGGACGTGGGGACCCGGGGCCCCAGCCGGGACTAAGACAGAGACCCCATTCCTTGTCCTCGTGTTGGCTGACCTTCTAACAGACGGCGTGACCTTGGGGACATGACTTGGCAGCTCTGGGCTTTGGTTTTCCACATCTGGAAAACGGGCTGGTGGGGGTGCCCACCTCACAGGAAGTTAAAATAGAAAAGCCCCCAGGAAAGCCTGGTGCGGAGTGAGTGTCCCCAGATATTAGGTGACATCAGGGTCCCATTACCCCACCGCAACCCTGCTGACATCCTGGGGGGGGGACGCCGTCGTCCTGGGGCTACAGAGGAGCATCTCTGGCCTCCCACCGGCTTGATGCCAGGAGCACCCCTCAACCCAGCTGTGACAACTACAAATGTCTCCAGATACGGCCACTGTCCCCTGGGGGGAGGGGGCAGAATCAATCCCCCCACCCCCACCCCGTGAGAACCACTGCTTTACCTGGTTGTTCATTCTTGGAAGACACTTGGCCGGGCTGCTGCGTGCTTGTGGTTTAAACACTTGTAGATGTCGTCAGCTGGCCCCGAATGG
>JAPYYM010000352.1:0-14808 GCA_028534135.1 Potos flavus
CTTAAGAGGCCAAGTTTCCTGTTCTATATTCATCCGTTCAGGGGAGATACAGCCGCAGCGGGAGTCTAAAAATATGATTTCAGCAAAATGAGATCCCAGTGATTAATGACACAAAAGGAACCTAAAATTGTAAGTAAGACAATAGGTGAAACTGATAAATTAGGTTTTTCTTAAAAAAAAAAATAAAGCAATACTCTACGAAATTGTATATGCATCAGGATGTGTGTCTGTGTATGTGTGGGGGTGTGTCTACATGAAAACAGTTCGAAAATTTAAAACTATCCGTTTTCTCAAGGCGGGGAGAGATGATGGGCTTTTCTTTTCTTTATAGCTTCCCAGATTCCTACAGGAGACCTGTATTTGTCCCCTAACCACGTACATTAGAGAATAGATGAGCGTTCAAAACAGATCTTACCACTGAAGCTTTATAACGCTTCCAATATTTGCAACGAAGCACCATCTGATTTCCCAGTCTTTTAAGAGATATCTTCGGGGGTGTGTATTGGGGTGCCAGAAACGTATCTCCCCCTTTCCTTCCTATATCCACAGAGGCACTCGGTTCCAAGCTCCTGCATTCAGGACTCGACAAGGAAGGGCTTAGAAGAGTTTTCTTTTCACAGCTTCTGCTGGCTTCTCCCGGCCATTTTTCCCAACACCCGGAAGCTCCAAGTCACCCCTGTTAGGAAGGGCGGACCTCCGACAACAGGTGTGAAGACTTTGCTTTAATGCTTTCCACCTGTTCCCTCCAGCCACTGCTTCTGCACTCCGGCCAAATGGGGAAGAGCAGGCAGCCTTCCCTTCCCATTTTCCCTGAAGCCCTTGCCTTGAGAAAACACAATTATTTGTAGGTTTTCTAAGTATGCTGACAGTCGTTTTTTGGAAAGTTGGGAGTCCTAAGAGATCTTTCCCTATATATATATATATATATATATATATATATATATGTCCATTTCTTAAAATAGAATCATGAGAATCTGCAGATTTTTTGCTTCCTTAGCAGAGACGAGATTTACAATTTTTTTTTTTCCTAAGCAGGTGGCCCAGAAGAGGGGCGGTGATGAGACTGTTCTCAGGAAGTTCTGAGAAGGGAAAAAGAGCCCTGCCATCCGACTGCGTTGAGAGCTAGTCTGATGGTTCAGGGCTAGGTCATGGTGGGAGCCAGCAAAAATGACCCAATATGCACTTTTATTACACTCTCTCTGCCAATGCCAAGTCTCGACCTGCTCTGTTCCTCTCTCTTCCTGCCTAAAATTATCAACCTGAAATTACCCCGAGAGTCACGGATCCAGAACAAATTCTTGCTGCCTACAGTCATCCTCGAGAGCTGCTCAGGATGAGCGCACATGCTGGTCTATGCCCGTGGGGTCCTCATCCGGCTGGCTCACCCTTCTTGCCTTTCGTGCAAGTGACCAGACTCAGTCTGGACCACAAAAGTGGCACTGGTCACCTCTGACCGCTGTTCTAGATCATAAGGTTGTAAGACGGTTCTCGCTCCCATCCCTGTCCCTGCCACCCCTGAGACGATGGTCGTCATTGCTCTGGCTTCCCACTGAACACCTCTCTCTGCCCCCCTGCCCCAGGAAGCCCCACATGGTGACCATTACCGCTACATCGGCAGTGGGCGCTCTGATAGTTGGGGGGATCCTTGGGAAGCAGCAAGAGCTCCATCACTTCGAGAGGTGGTTGGAAAGGGGGAAACTCCAGCCCATGCATCGTCCCCTGCTGAAACAGCACCTTAGCCCGACACCCAGAACGTTCCCTGGAAGGGCGGTCGTAGGGGAATGTTATTAAATGACAAATAGGTTCAGACCCCTTCTCTGCAATCTTCCTCTCCCTCCCGCTTGGATTCAGGACAGCGTGCAGACTGTGCATCTTGTTATTTGGGGCATTTAGTGAGCTCGATGCTGTTTCCCACACCTTTCCCAGACATACTTTCTATTTTCCGGCTATGACCACAAAGCATTTGTTCCCCAAATGCCCCGTCTTCTCTGTTCGAAGGTGTATGGGCGACCTCACTCACCACCACTGTTAAGTCCCATGGACTCCCACCTAAATTTGGAGATGCGGGGTTTAGAGGAGCTTCCTAGAGAAGGCCCACCACTCCTGGCAGGTGGGGTTAGGGGGCTGTGTCTCGACTCCTCCTGGCACGGCGGGTACCATCTCCAAAGCCTACTGTCCTTTCGTCCCCAAACTTCCTCGTCTTCCACGCCCAGTTCTAGGAAGGAAAGAGTGTTTCCACCACCCCCAGCACACGGCCTGGGAGGATGGTCATGCTGCAGAAAGGCCTGCTGGGTGAACAAATGACTGAGTGAATCAGTCGGATCAGGGAATGCATACATTTTTACCACTTTCCAAGTTAGAACAGTCAAGAATGCATCCAATAGTGGAAAAAACAGTGATTTCCTCTACCTAAGATTTGCTAAAGATTCATTTTTATTTTATTTTAATTTTTTTGAATTTTTTTCAATTTTGAATCCATGAAAATATTTCCATTCAATATATATATTATATATACATATATGTATGACAATATATATTCACATGGATAATACATGTAATATTTACATATGTGCCATATAAAATATGTATATAAATATATAAAATATGTAAATATATTAAAATCTGTATTGTTATATATTTCTATAACATAAAATATATAAATAATATATTACTATATTATGTTTAATATATATTTTAACCAATATTTAAATATTGTATAATATATTTATACAGTTATACATTTATATAAAATATATTTATGTATATTAATTTATATATAAATTATATATAAATTTATATATTGTATATACTTATATACCATATATCATATATAATATAATATATAGCATAAATATATATAATATATAAAAATAAAATTATATAAACTATAATTTATATCATTTATTTATATATTTATGTTTTATTTATATTTGCATATAATATGTATTATATAATTACACACTATATACATTACAGATTATATATGTTATAGGATATTTTTGTATATCTTATGTATATACTAAATATACTTATTTTATAATATACGTTAAATGTATATGTTTGTTCCATATACTTTAAACATCACGCGTGGGAGACACAGTAAGAACTCAATCCACTCTCACTGTGGGTCCATTCACGTCTGATGAACCCCTGGGCTCTTAAAATGAAAAGGGCAGTCGGAGGGCAGAAAGGAAAAAGTAAATAAAACAGACCACCTACAACAAAAGAACGGACGCACAATTATTTGCACAAAGCATTAGAAAATACTGTGATATTTTATTATTAAAAATGCTGCTGAAAAGTTTATACATATGTGTCCAGCCATATATATCTTCTATCATTACTTAAGGCAAAATCAAAAACAAAATTGCAAAATAATAACCCAAGAAACCATTAAACCCTGCGTGCCTGTGAAGGTCAAGAATAGAAGCCTAGGAAAGTTGTTTTTTTGTGTTTTTTTTAACTTATTTTTTTTCTCATTTTTTTCCTCTTTTTTCACTTTTTTATAGATAGCAAGTATATTTTATTCTCATAGAACTCTATGAAGATTCTATAACTTCTTTCCATGTAGAAATAAGATATCCTTTAAGATGTATTAAATTTCTTTTGATCATATCTTCTGAAAAAGCTAAAGTTATTCACTTAACAAGAACTCTTTTTTTTTTTCCTTATCCAAATGTCACAAGCCTGACACATCAGTGTGCATATTGCTAGCAGAAGACAATTGGAAATACTAAACAAATATTGGAATTCACATTACAAACATACCGGACCCACAGTGATGCGAAGCATCCCTTCCCATGTCGATTTATGGAGAGCCTACTGGCCATACCCAGATGGGGGGCACAGAACTCGAATCCGGGACACCTCTAGCTGCAGGAAAGGGGTGTGGTTTCTCTGTGTGCAAAGTAGGGATTCAAATAGTTCACATATTTGTATAAACCAAGAACCAGCACTGTAGGGTTTAAACCCAGATAAATGACAGGATTGACGGTGGGACTTGTAGGCATTTCTAAGGACTGTCTTTTTCTAGAGGGTGCTTTCGAACACATTGATGGATATCGCTACTGTTTTAGTGTGTGTTTGGGGAGGGGGGAGGACAGTTGGCGAAGGTCGTGCCAAGGGGGCAAAAGGACGTTGGACTCTATTTGCGGAGAATCCCCAACTGGGCAATGACTTTGAAGTTTGGGTTTCCAAAATAACCCCAGTCGAGCCCAGAGACAGTATTTTCAAATATCTTTGGCTACTATTTCCCGATGTTGTGATAATTCTTGAAAGACGAAATGCAGAGTCACCACGGCTATCTTTTCCTTCCACTCTGTGACACTGAAAAATATTCCTTCAGGAGAATTAAAAGGACAACGGGAACATGGGAAGGTGTCCCAGGACAAATCCCCGGTCCCCAGCTTGCCGATCTAAAATGGGTGAGGAATTTGCCTATCTTACCTGGACGGTGAAATCTATCCTAACTTCCCGGGAAACCCATGCAAAGCACTTTCGACGTTCTGCCCTTTTTTTGTGGGTTGGTTTCCTGTCTGCCATAAGTCATTGATCTGGGACTGATACACAAGTCCACGAAAGGCAGGACTTTCACACAAGCGTATGTTTTATCCGATAAATGATGGAAAGAATAAAAAAATCTTGCTTACTGATAAATAAGGGACTTACTGCCTTCTGCAGCTGCGGGGGAACACTGAGCCGTATTTACTTGGCAGGGCATGGCCCCACCAAAGGCAAGCTTTCTTTCCTTTTTGGCAGGACCCTGGGGTGGGAAGCGACTCTCCCTCAACATATTCAAAGAACCCCAACGACAGACCAAGATCTGTGTTTTGTTTTTCCTGCTGTCGCTCTGTGCGTGCGTGTTCCTAATTCAGGAGGCTTTTAATAGACTCCTCGCTGGGGATCGATCCCGGCATTGCGACTTCGTGAAGGCTCACACACACACACAAATAAAAGTTGTCTCAAACCAGCAGTCTCCTAAGAACGGTGTTGCATGCATTTGTGCAACCCCCAAAGGGGGAAAGCCCCACCACACAGACAGTCTGGGTCCGATGCATGTCCCCACGTCCTCCTGCAAAGGAAATGCGTTAGAAAGCCCCGTGTCTTTGCTCACCACAAGGAATTAAGAAGAAAATCGTCCTGTGTCCGGGAGGAAACAGACGTGAATGACTAATGTATATATATATTTATATACATACAGACCACAATGAAAAGCACAATGTTGATAAAAGCTCTTTCAAATGGAAAACACCAATAAAAGCTTTTTTGTTGGTTTGTTGTCGTTGGATTTTTTTTTTTCCTCTGTGTGTGTTTTTGTTTAAACTCACAGCTATATACATTTTTTTTTTTTTTTTTTTACAAAGTTTCTTAAATATAGTTCAGGCTGGCAAACCATCTTTGTACAGAACTATGCGTATGTTACTACATAGTCTGCTCTTTTAATAATAAAATTCTACTTCTCCTTCTCTCGGGATCACAGCTCCATAGGGAGGGTGAAAGCCCACAGACTCTTTCTTTCCTTCCATAGAGCCATCCGTCCTGTGGCACATAAAGACCTTTTCTGTTTTGTGTTTCAATTGTAATTTTTTAAAAAATTTCTTTTTTAAGTGTCCCTGGCTGAGTTCCCCAAGGGTCAGCTTCTGTTGTTGCATTGGAAATATCCAGGTCGCTGGGACGGCGACGTCCTCGTCCCGCTAAACGTTCGCTGGAGAGATGGGGATGCCGAAGCAGTCATGTAACAGCGATGACTACGTTTTCACATTTCGTAGGGTCAGCAGTTGATCTCGTCGTACTGGGAAATGCCGATGGGAGGGGTCCGTGGGGACGCACGCGGTGGCGACCCTGTGGCTTTCTTGTTGTTGTGGTTGGTTGTGTCCTAAGTCAGTGGGATGCCAGACATTCCTCGCGCGGAGATGTTGGTTTGCTCTTTGTCCCTCTCTCCGGTGGGGAGGAGCCGAGGGCGGGGAAGGGACCTGCAGAGCTATACCCTGGTGGTCGAGTGTCCGTGGGGAAGATTGGTACTGTTTTGTCCTCCACTAAAGGTGTTGAACGTGTGCAATGGCTGCATCCCTGTCAGTGTGTTGGGAATCATGGTGATGGTGTTTGGTGTCATGAGTGGGATGTCGTCCGGAGACCGGCGCAGGGTCAGGGTGTAGTCTGGGGGACAGGTGAGCCTCAGCGTGTCGTGAGCCTGCAGGGACTCGCACTCGTGGTCGTGCTCCAGCTGCTTCATCTGCAGCGACATGATCTCCTCGTTCTGGATGTGAGCGATGTCGTTGGTCGTGTTTCTCTGGGGGCTGGGGCGCCTGTGCGTCTCGTGGCGTCTCTTGTCCTTCTTGTAGTACAAGGCCGCGAAGGCCAGAATGTTGAGAAAGAGCAGGGAGGCCCCCACAGCGATGGTGACACTCAGTTCGGTGGAGTAATCCCGTTTGGTTTCGATGAGGACGGTGGTGTCCTCGGGCCCTGTCTTGTGAGGGTCCTTGGAGTGTTTGGGGTTGTTGGCAGGCGTGATGGCAGGCCGTTTGGTGGTGGGCCAGATCTTGGCGGGGGACCGCCGGGTTCCATAGGGGAAGGAGGTCATGTCAGGAGGAGGGACCTTTGTGGTGGTGGAGACGTACTGGAAGATCTCATTGAGGTTGTGCAGGTGGGGAACTAGTTCCAGCCAGAAAGCCACCTTGGTAGCCCGGTAGTGATCCCTCACTCTGGGCTTCAGGCCAATATGCAGATAGAGCTGGTCTTTGGGGTTATACTTGGACCACGCCACTTCCTCGAAGCGATTGGGTTTTGTATGAATGAACTTGGTATCCTGAGGAACAGGCTGATTCGGGTCACTGGGGACAAAAGGGGGAAGAGAAGAGAAAGAAGGTCACACTGTTCGACACGGGACACGTCAATCTCTGCATCTAATACCACAGGGAATTACAACCAGTGAATTACACATGTTTACCGACGAGTGCCAAGAAAAGCCACAGACACATTTGGCTGTAATCCAACCCTGTCTACCATTTTGTGTTCTCATTAACATCCCCTCTTCCCTTTATTTTAAAAATCATTCCTGATGGCAGAGTTATGGCATTTCCCTAACATTTGTACTATTTTTTGAGTGCACCAAATGCTCTGCAACCAGGAAAAAGTGAAAAAAAAAATGGGTGTAGTAAGTTTTTCAGGATTTTACGTACACCTACTTTTCAGCCACGAATCTCAACCATTTTTTTCCCCCCCACACAGGGACATTTGGCAACGTCTGGAGACATTCTGGTCATCATGGAAGGAGGGAAGTGTCACGAATGCGTGGATGGCTTGTTCAACATTCTCCAGTTGCCCAAGAGCCCCCCACAGGAGGAAGTCTCTTGTCACAAATGTCAACAGTAGTGAGGTTCAGAAATCCTGACTTGGAGGCCATTGTTCAAAAAGTAGGCATTCCCTTTCTTGCTCAAGAGTGGCTTCTGAAGTAGACAAAATTGCAGGTTGAATACGTAAAATGTATGTTAAAAATCAAATAAAAACTGGACTTATAATTGTGAAATGTGATTCAACAGTAATTTGAGTCATGTATTTGCTCTCTGTTTGAAAGAGGAATACTTACATACTTGAAAACCTTTCGAAGACTGAGCCACGTAGAAATCAAACCACATTCCATTAATTCTAAGAATTCTGATAAGATCCCACTCTTAGATACAGGGAAGTTAACGTGTTTAAGACAAGTAACACTCGCTGCTGGACATGGCGGGGTGTTGTAGATGTTAAGTGCACCAGGCCAACGTTGGAATCTCAGATTTGTCTTATTATTCACATAAGTGAGCACAAGCAGAAAGAGAATCATCAAAATTAAAGGATAACCCACAACACGTAGTACTTTAAGCAATTCTGCCTCCAACTTTCTTAATATAACAACCAACCTCTCCAAAATATCCTATTCTCATTTCTTCCATTTATTTTTAGGGTCGGTAAAGTGAAGTATAAAAACATACTTCATCTTGGGGCGCCTGGGTGGCTCAGTGGGTGAAAGCCTCTGCCTTCGGCTCAGGTCATGATCTCAGGGTCCTGGGATCGAGCCCCGCGTCGGGCTCTCTGCTCAGCGGGGAGCCTGCTTCCCCCTCCCTCTCCGCCTGCCTCTCTGCCTACTTGTGATCTCTCTCTCTCTGTCAAATAAATAAGTAAAATCTTAAAAAAAAACAAAAACGTACTTCATCTTAATGTTTATTTGTTTTGAAAATGTCGAGGTTATGCACAGTAACACGCCACCTGGTGGACGGCACTGGGCATCCGGACCTCACGTGCCAGCCAGGACAACCAGGGACCTGCATGCCCACATTGATTGCCCTGGGTGTTCGAACTTCTGCTTTGCAGGCAATGACTTCTTGGTAGGATTTATAAAGCAACCTCCAGCCACTTCCAATCAGCTAACATGCCAGAAGACTGGGGGACCAGAAGGTCCTCCCTGAAGATCCCAAGTCCACACACATGACCCTGCCTTGTGCAGGATGCAAACAATCGAGTGACCAACGGGTGCAGCGTTTGCTAAGGGAAGGACCTCTGCCCCCAGTGCGAGGCTGTGAAAAGCATTTCCATGCATTAAGCTCTGCGGCTGCCCCTCTTTACAGCCAGGAAATCTTGAGCAAACTCGTAAGCCTTTCTGGGCCTTGTCGTCTTCATCTATAGAATGGGTGAGAATCGAAACAAACTGAGGGTTGCTGGGGGGAGAGGGGGTAGGGAGAGGGTGGCTGGGTGAGGGACATTGGGGAGGGTATGTGCTGTGGTGAGTGCTGTGAAATGTGTAAGCCTGATGATTCACAAACCTGCACCCCTGGAGCAAATAATACATTTTATGTTAAAAAAAAAAAAAAAAAGAATGGGTGAGAATACTGGGATTGGAAGTAAGTGATAGAGGTTAAATAATCTCTACAAAGTGTGGGGCAAATAGGGACAGCTTAATAAATATTATCCCCTTCTGCCAATATGTAAAGTGAATATCTAAAAATTGCTTAAGGAGAGAGGACTATAAAGTATTATACTGTAATGCCCACAGCACATACAGTACACTATATCCAGTATATAGTGAATGCCAGATGAAAGTGTGCTGTATACCACAGTATATATGGCATACTATACACTGTGCATATTCACTGTATACCGCGCTATATGCGGTATACAATACACTGTGCATATTCACTGTATACCGTGCTATATACGGTATACAATACACTGTGCATATTTACTGTATACCGTGCTATATACGGTATACTCTACGCTGAGCATATTTACTGTATACCGCAGTATATACGGTATACTCTATGCTGAGCATATTTACTGTATGCCACAATATATACGGTATACTATACACTGAGCATATTTACTGTATACCACAGTATATACGGTATACTATACACTGTGCTTATTCACTGTATACCACAGTATATACAGTATACTATACACTGTGCGTATTCACTGTATACCACAGAATATACGGTATACTATACACTGTGCATATTTACTGTATACCACAGTATATATGTCATACTATACACTGCATATGATACATAATATTTACTGTATACCACAGTATATACGGTATACTATATTTGTATATAGCATGTATTATAAATCATAGCATATACAGTGTATTAGGTACATGGTATACTGTACATAGCATTTACTGTATGCCATAGTATATACAGTATACTATGCACCGTGCATATTTACTCTATACCACAGTATATACAGTACACTGTATTTGTATATTGCATATGTTATAAACTATAGCATATGCAGTATATTATACACTGTCTATAGTATACATTGTATAAAAGTATACTGTATGCCACAGTATATTATATACTGTGAATAGTATATACTGCATACTATAGTATATATGGTATACTATATACTGTATATAGTATTGATTGTATATCACAGCATATCTACTATCTACAGTATACATTGTATAAAATTATACTTATACCATAGTATATTATGTATAATAGAAAGTATGTATTGTATACCACAGTATATACAGTATACTATATAGTACCTATAGTATATATTCTATACCACAGTATATACGGTATACTGTATAAAAGTATACTGTACAGTATATGCTGTATGAAAATATATTGTATACCATAGTATATACTGCATAAAATGTACTCGATATGGATACCTATATGATATATAGATATAATTATATATGTGGTATACAAGAAAAGAAATTTTACCTTTTAACTGAAGACACACTCACTGCAGTGTTTTTATTTTACTAATGGGATTAAGAAAATAAAACAAAATTATAGGTCCCAATGCTGTGTGTTTTCTTATTTATGTGTTCATTTATAAGCATTGATAGTTTAACAATGACTTTTTATCTCTTTAAAATTCTTGCATGTTTCATAAAAATATTGGCTTCCATACAGCACCTCATGTTTCCTTTATTTGAGTCTTTCGGAGTAGATTTTTGAAAAAATTCCTATTTAATTGGAATCTGCTGTGGAAACATTTCTCATTGATTTTTATTGTTCTAAAAGCAAGGAAAGGTGGTGAGGATTCCTACTATTTTTCCATTGATCTGATTTCACTGAATTGGATCTATTAGCTGTGTGGACCTTTTATTAAGCAGAGGGGATCTAGGAAAGAGAGTGTTCTATTCATGTTGGATATTGGACTATTTTCGATGAAATTCGGTGTGCATTTGAAAGGGAAAGAAACACATTTATTTTGTTCTCAAAGAATAGAGCAGAGGATTTCGAAAATCCAGATAAGTAAGCTTTAGCCTGATACAATCTATCTATTAAAGTTCTTGGAGATGCACAGTCAGAACCCTTAACCCAAGATAAACTCACAGAGTTTATGAGAGTCCATCATTTTCCTTGTCAAACACTCCAAAGACAGCAAGACCTCTAAGTGGGATATCAGTGCTTACTTTTTAGACTTGACCTCCACCGGTGGCATGTTTTAATTTCCATGAGTAAAATGAAAGATCATAATGATTAAGGATAGAATGAAAGGGACGTATCTTCTCTCCCTAGTAAAAATCTCAAGGCATATCTGTGTCTCCATTTCCCAGCACCCGAAACACATTTTCACCTGTCATAATTGGAGACATCTTTTGGCAGAGAATAGTCAAATGCATTTCTAAGCTCTTGTGATCCATTTTATTTGCTAGCGATAGGTAGTAGGATTTCTTTAAAAATATCAGTAAACTTTCCGAGAGGCTCTTTTTGATGGTATAACGTCCTCCTTCCCCCTCACGTACTGTAGTAGCTAATATTTGCTACCAGACCCCTCAGAAGAAGACTACCCTACGCACCAAGAAAATGGGTTCGATGACACTTCTCCCCCTACACACCAGGTGGAGATGTTCATTCATTCAGCTTAAAATGTGTTTTGGCAGGATAGGTCATTTTAAGACCAGACGTAGGCTGCAGGTCTTCCTAAGCCATCCACCCTAAGTGCCTCTCGCTTTAGGTTGAATACAAATTAATCCCAGGATAACCAACAAAATCGAAAGTCTTGGCTTGTGACGCAGACTGACACCAATGTCCTGAGAACAAATCAAAGAATTGAAATCTGTGTTGGTTGCCTTGGCCGTGCCAGAACCATCTTTCCATTCTCTCAGCTCTGGTACCATTGAAGTAAGCCCTTCAATGGACAAGGCATCATTTGGTTGCCCCAAGTGCTATTTGTTGCAATGTGTTCTAGAGAGATCAGGTCTTCCTCAGTGTTCCCTTTATTGGCACATCTTTTCTCAAAGGGCTCAAACCAAATCGGTGTTTGGTCCACGAGCTCCTGGATTCTATGGACAGGTGGGGTCTCATACTCCCAAAGAGATTTTAGATGACCTGGACGGCAATTTTCCCTCATCCTCTGTAAACCTTGGAATTCGTTTTAGTTTTTCCTTGACATTACTTCTCTTTGATCAGAACTTTCCACATCAGCTTTATTTGTAGACGAGTACCTGTCTTGACCTAGGTTGTTGGTTCTCCAGCACTGTTTTGGGTGAGTCTTCTAGCCTGGATCATAGAAACAGTGTCTCAGCTACAAGGAACTCTCCTCTCTCTTTCCTCTCTCCCTCCTACACTCATATTCCCAACACGACTTTTCTGTGCTTAACAACAAACAGACCGTGGACTGTAGACATTGAAACCTAGACAGAAGATCACAGCCGTGAGTTTTGGGTTGTAGGACAAGTAGCACCAGCATACACTTGCCCTGCCTGACGTACAAGCAATCAGGAACACCAGCATGCCGTCTGCAAGGTGCAGAAGATTGGAAGCAACACCAAATGAAAATGGGGGTCCATGTCCTGACGCCATGTCCTCGTCTCCCCATAGCAACATGTCGCAATGGACAGATGGCGAGATAGTCCTATAATCCAGTCTCTGTGGTGCTTCTAGGAAGCCCTTGATGGTGCCCTGTGCATGCTATCAGGGTCTCGGTGTTACGGCCTGAGTCCAGAGTTAAGCACCACTCCTCACACAGTGCCATCGGATATGGCTTATCCTACTCTGTTCCTTTACGGGCACCATTTTGGCTCCTCTTCCCTTGCGCCCCTCAAGCAGCCCCCTGGGGACAAGGAAATACTCCTCTGCACAGACCTCATTGTTCCACTGCCCTATTAAAATAAAAAACTAGCCACCACCTCCTAAGACCTCGCCATGTATTGACAAATACCTCAATCAGCTAACCATGCATGCCCTCAATCTTCTGTTTTCTTGTTAAACCAGAAGCCACGGAAATGTTATCGCCTACTGACTTACGCCGGAAAACGTACTTTTTTTGCAATGCAAGAATGCAAAGAAGATGCTTTGCATTTCAAATTTGAGGACGTTCCCATCCCTTCAATTTCTGCACCTACATTCTTTGGCAACCTCCCTACGTGTCTCTGTCTTTAGATGGCTATGTTCTTATCAAGGCGTCGGTCATATTGGCTTAGAAGTCCCACCTGCTCTATCCTCTTGACTGATTCCATCTCCAATGAATGACCCTATTTCCAAATAAGGCGCTAGGCACGGAGACTTGAAATTTGGGGATCAGCATCCAATAGAATCTTGGGCACGGAGGGCATGAAAAAGCACGCAATCACAGAAAGTTGTGGTGTTTTTAATCCTGGCTCAGTCTTTGATAGGTCTTGGTGAAAAGGTCCATAATGCGGTAGGAGCTCTTTCGCATCTCGTGACATTAACTAATTTCTTTTATCTTTTTCTCTTTCTTTTTTAAACAGCGCGAGAGCATCAGCCACAAAGCCTTTGGCAAGGCGAGAGGAGCTAACGAGAATTTAATGGCTTTGTTTGGGTTTTACCATTTTTTTAATGGTTCAGTTACACGGGTGATGAATGATTCTCGCTTCCCATTTAAGAAAATCCTATGAAGTTCATTTCCAAACATGTAAGGGAAAAAAATATATGGTTTTAACGAAGGTAGGCAATGACGGTGTGTTTAGATAATACGTAAAGAGTGCTACATGTGGATGCCAGCGTTAGTGAATGGGCTGGCCATCATTTGGGAAATGGCCTTGTGAGTTTTTCTGCTTCATGAATGTGACACTTTGCTGGGAAAGGCGCCACACCTCTGAGTTTAACGACACAATTGGGCATATCCTGCCTTTCACGGGGTTGATGGTTTGACGTGCTCCCTCCTCAAATCGACATAAGCTGAAATGCTAACCCCCAGTCCCTCAGAATGTGGCCTTATTTGGAAATAGGGCCATTGCAGATGGAATCAGTCAAGACGGGACGGAGCAGGTGGGACTTCCAAGCCAATATGAGCGACACCGTGATAAAAAGCTGGTCATCTAAAGACAGAGAGAGACAGGGAGGCTGGCCCGGGATGCAGATGCAGAAACTGGAAGGATGTCGTTGGAAGCAAGCAACGCCAGAGAGAGCCTGCCCTGCAGCAGGAGGTAGGAAGTAGCATGAAACCTTCACATAGAGGCTTTAGAAGAAACTTGGGTCTGCCAACACCGGCATTTTGGACTTCCAGCATCCGAACTCTGAGACATAAATTCCTGCGGTTTTAATCCACACCATTTGTGGTACCCAGTTACAACAGCCCTACGAAGGGTATAATGATAGAAAACAAAGATTGTATAAAAATACTTGTGGACGTGACCTCAGTCATCTTGCCGAAGAGAGGACCTTCAGGTGACAGGCACTGTAAGCAAGCCATACTTTTGGTAAGACCACAAAATATCCGGAAACCTCTTGCCACCCAGTAATATACGGGGTCACTGTAAAGAATGACAGGTGCTGAAACCCTAAGTAAGCACGGACGCCCGTGCTGTGCCCACATCCTGTGTCTCGAGCTGCGTCGGACTCTGGCACTGTGGGGCTGCCGCTGCCTGGAGCCCCAGCCAGACCCCCGGCCCGCCGCGGGGAGCGTCACCGACCCTCGGGGCGTGCGTTTCTCCGCTGTGAGTTCCAAGCAGGAGGCTCAAGGTCAGCGAGAGAAGGAGAGACGCAGGGAGAAGAGAAGGGCAGCCCATTCGTTTCCACGGTTGTGTTATTCGACAAGAGAAAAATGAAAAGATGCTGTGAGGTTTGTAGCTATTTGAAATGTTGGGGAGTCTTCTTCTCCCCTTGTTTGCAGGGACACTGCCCAAGGGGACATCGGTGGGCACTGCTGTATGTGCGGGTCTTGTATATTTTCCACTGCGTTGGGCCATCGAGTTTCCCCCTGAGGTGTATATATATTATATATATTTATATACCATATATACTATATATATGATATTATATATACTATATATATTATGTATACTATACTATATATAATATATATACTTTATATAAAAATATATACGAGATATATATAAAT